>JXXA01005984.1:0-21431 GCA_000956255.1 Anopheles punctulatus
TTATTGATCACTCACACCCACCGTCGATCAAGTGTAAATTTATAATGTTTTATTTCCGCGCATTCTTGCCGTACGGGGACAGGAAATAGTACAATTTAGAGTTCTTTTAAAACAAAGTTCCGTATCAATGTGTGTTTTTCTATCCTCTCGGTACATTTACTTCCTATTTGTACAACTGACGCCTGAAGGTGCAGCGAATTTCTATCCCTCGCTTTACCCATTCCACTTTTTAAATCACCCATATTGCTTCACGCTTTCCGGGACGTGTTTAGGGCAAAAAGTAGCGCTGTTATTTTGTTGTGGCCCACAGCACAAATTTATAATGTGTGCCTTCAGGGCACCATTTCTCCCGAAACCAGAAAGTGTGTCAAAAAACCAACGTCGCACGGACGCACGCACACTCCTTTCTCTCCTTCCCAGGAGGTTGTGTTTCGCATGAAGTGAGAACGACCAAGAGAGAACCGCAATTTCTGCAACCAACGCCTCACAGGGGGGAAGCGAAACTCCCAACGAACCACAACCGAAACAACACGCGTGCACCCCTCGGTATTTCGCCAATATTTTCTGGCCCTTCGGCTCGCCCTTGCTGCCGGCACAAGCTGCTGGCTTATAATCTAATTTCCACGATTTGTGAGTGATGATTAGATTTGCTCCTCGGGAAGGGGATGTCTTCCCAAGGACCGCTGTACACATAGGAGCAGCAATTGAAGGTTCTTTCGATCGATTACTTTCGCGCTTGGATGGAAGGAGAAAGCCGTAGGGGGTGTTGTGATGAAAATTCCTTACGTCAGGCCTCCTGTTATTTACTCACAAAGACGCGAAACGAATTTCTGACGCCCGTTAGCGGGAAGCAAAGTCACTAAAACGCATGCGACGGTGAAAACCGGCCTACTAAACTTCCCTTTTCTGAACGGAGCAGAAGAAGCAGCACAACGAGTCCTCCGCTATTAATTATGAAAGCACTGCCGTGGTACCACCGAGCAGGCATTGCAAATGTTGCAAAATTATGATGACGGTCAATCATCATCTCCCCCCGTTTTTCACGCATAGGTAGCGAGATTCTACCGGCCGGTGTTTTTTCGTCCGATAAAAACGCATCTTGAACTAAATTGCTTCTCCATCGTGCTCAAGCAACATTCAAGAGGCAAATTTAAGTTGTTTTCACTTTCGCTGGGACGGGAGAACTGAAGTGTCCTGCCGGCATTTTCCGCTACTTAACCGATGTGAAAATGCTGGTAAAGTGGTTCCACATTCTTTCTTTCCTGCTGTGGCGCAAGTAAAACTTGTTCCAAATTACGATGCAAAGCTTGGAGCAAAAATGAAGCGGTGTGAAAATTGGTTTGCGTGACACATTTTTCGCACCATTAATTCTAATCGTGAAGAAATTGCTTATGCTTACGGGGGGATGTCAGTTTTTAAAACGAGGGAAGCATTTGATGAAAGACATTTCATTAGCATACATTTTTAAAATCGCCTCGATTTTCTAGCTGTCAAACACCGGCGGAAAATCTAGCCTAAAGTTCATGATGAAACATAAATTATTCCATTCAAATCACTGCTTTACATTCTGATCCACTCGTTGCGAATCTGTACCTGGTGAGTGTTTTGAATGTGCTAAACCTTTCCCAAGCAAGCTACAGTCTTCTTCCTAATTAAGTGTGTGTCTTCACTTTCCCTTCAATCGATTTTTACGACACTACCCCTTAAAATTTAAACCAAGCCGAGCTTTCTTCTTCCAACTCCACAGAATCACGCACGCCTTATGGAGAGGAAAGCCAGATTTTAATTAAATTTTACGGTACGATCCTCCTACCGGCCGTACCGGGGACAGATGCAAACAAAACTGGGTAGAGGATGAGTAGAAATTAACCAAGCCGCATGGCATTTTCGATCCATCCTCCCAGAGTTGACCGGCTTTTGGCGGCTCCCTGCTTCGAACCGAAGTCACGTTCCGCCGGGTGATAAAGATAACAGAAACTTCAAACACCGGCTTTGTTGGTGTCAGTGTTACGGCGAACGAAAACGGCTTTCCTTAGAGATATTACTGCAACAGAAAGGGCGAAGGAAAGTAAACGTAGCGAGGGCCTTTTTCATTGCCGTTTTCTGTGTGTATGGGTGTTGTTTAGTATTTTTGTCATGAATTCTTTCACCCACAATTCGGGAACGAACTCGCAAGGAAAAGGACATTGAACCTGCCTTTTTTCACTTTCATTTGTACGCAATTGGAAAATAAAACAAGTAAGTGTGGTTGTGGGGCTGTGGGGGTGAGAAATCGGGGAAAGATTTATTAGTGAGACGCTAGGCCACGTCGCTTGAAAATCCCAAGATGACTTTTTACGTCCATTCTCTCAAGGTCCTATCATACCACACCCTAAATTGGTTAAGATTCGTTCGTAGATTCGTTCAAGCAGGCAGGTTCAGAAGTGAAGAAGAAGAGGCCTTTTGGGGGTGTTTTTTTTTGTGGGTCATGAACGATATAGTTTTATGGGCTCAGAAAGTGCTCTGTTTGTGTGGTGTGTGTATCGGTTATGTGTGGTTTTTGATTTATTGCTCCCAGGGAATACAAGTAGGCCAGTAGTAGAAAGCAAACGGCCCGGTGGCGGTCCAGTGAGCTTGAACGTAGCAATTATTTGAAAACACCCATTAATTTACGTCGTATTGTAATGCAAGTTTTTTTTTTTTGCTTACCACGCCCGTTCGGCGAGAAGCATCGGAATATAAACTGCTCGAGTTGATATCAATATCAATCCAACTCGTGTCAAAAGGTGTAAACAAATGGTAGTACATTATTGACTTTCGGAAAGTGTAGCGTGATGTGGACTAAAACATGCTCCCGACGAAAGATGTCAGGAGGCAGAGAGAACCGTCGAAGGAGCCAGCCGGGCGGGTATGTTGATGGAAAAACTTCGATCCCGGACCGCAGAAGAAAAACGATCATCGCGCAGAAAGGGAGCCACGGGTGGGTTATGTGATGAGGAGGAGAGCAGGACGTTAAAAAGGGTTCATCAAAGATCAATCTGCTCTGGCTACTGCCACCTCCCAAAAGTCATCCACCAAGCGGACCACATCCAAGCTCTGCTGTGTTTATGTTATCGCTGTAAATTATTTTCTCTAAAACCACTCCCGGCGTGGTTGCCGTTGAAGATGAAGCACGAAACGGACATTAGTTCCTGTTGTGTTCCGTTCGACGTTGGGGAATCGTTTGTGGGGAGTTACTATTGCTGTGTGTGTGTGCGCGTGTGTGTACGTCTTGCAGTAGGGCGATACTTAGTACGTATTTTTAGAAGAGCATATTACACTTCTTCCACTATTCTACTTCACCCTCCCCACCACTTTTGAGGTATGGTCGTCTTGTGGTGGATCCATTTTTCATGTCCATTTTTCACTCCAAATCTTTCCAACGCTGGAGATAATATTGCACGGCGGCGGATAAGCAGGCCGCTCCTCTTGCCTGCAAGATTGTTACCACCTTTGCGGTGGCGATGCAGCTGTGCAGCTCCGGAATCAAACCGAATCGAAACGGACGGAACATGTTGCCTGTGATGCATTCGGAATGTTTACATAATGCAGTGAAGGCGTTACTCCTTTTTCCACTACGGAACGAAAGGAATGAAAAACACGAAGATGAAATAATTCACGCTGAAAAGTGAACAAATTTATTGCAACAATATGACCCCGCTGGCCATCGACAGGGAGGAGGAGGGGTCTATCCATCAACCAGATGTGCATCAGCTCGTTGTTTTCGGTCGCATGGTGGTCCTCCGACTTCGTTCTTAGTTTTCCACGCGCCGTGTTTTGAATAATATCGCGTGCCACCACCCAAGAGCGGGAAGAAGCAGATATATGCGTGCATCTGCTCCAGGGAAATTACTTAACTCGAACGCCTTCGTTGCAGCCAGCTGCGTGTGGTTTTCAGATGTTTTCCTGCTGTGTGTTTTACATTCTAGACCCAATATAAAGATTCTATTTTTCTCTTACTATACTACCGCAGTCCTTCTGTTCTATTAGAAAATTATTAATTGAATATTTCAATACAATATTTTCATTTTCTTTCTACTTGTTTTTTATTTATGTGGATTATTAAAATTTTTTTTTTCAAGATGAGCTCTCTGGAACACATTCGTGATGTTTGACGCCGATCAAAGTGTGTCAGATTGAAGCAGCAGCGGTGGGTTCTGGATAGTATCACAAAGATTGTGAGATGGTTTTCCAATACCAAACCAAACCGAACCGAACCGAACCGAATCAATATGTAGCACTTTGGAAAGTGAAACGTCCAGCGGCAGAAGCATCGAATGAAAACTGTGAAACTTTTCTTTTTGGGCTTTTTTCTGTGTACCGTCTACGCGCAGGAGATTTGTATTCCTTCTTGCGATGATCGACACTAGACCCGAAGCATTCTCAAGTGCAGAACGTTTTCCAATTTGCTGCTCTCGCGTTCCGCTTTGCGCTGTTTGAACATTTCCATCACCATGCTTCGTGTTTAAAGCCCGGTTGGAAGTGTTTTCCATGCGTTTTTTTTTTTTAAGAGCAACATTACAGACAGCCGCCCGGTGTTGAATGTCGGGGGAAAACAACATATTTGACGGTTGAAGTAGTTGTGCTAGGGATAGTATTACACACAACACGACCGCAGAACTTGACGTACGGATGGTGGTTCTACTGCATATTGATTTGTGGTGAAAGGGAGAATAACGTCCATGGAAAGACTGGAAAGACCACCCAGGAGAGGAAATGTGTATGACACACTGATGACAGATTGGCTAGACAATTGTACGAAAAAGAATTAAAAAAGAATTAGACCAACTTTTATTCAAATGTACTTCCACTGGCAATAAATATCTGGCATGGAAAGTAGAACAAACTCATTCAATGTCAAGAACGCAGTGCCATCCGAAAGCACGTGACAGCACGCGATCGGAGGCAGTCATTGATGCCGCTTCCGTTGTGTGCTGCCTTTTGCGGAGGCCAATTTTGTGGTCGCAACATAATACCCAACCCGCTCGATTAGGGAGCCGCCCAGCGGGATTTCTGCCTGCTGCTCCATTTAATTGTTTGTCTGCGGACAATGCTCTGACATGTAAAACTAGACTAGACGGTTCTTCATGGCACGAATGTGTGTTGTGCCGGGTTGTACCACAATAATATCGATTGTGTTTCTTCCAGCCATAGCTAGTTCACGGTCATGGTGTATGGAATTTTAAGTGGAGAAGATCACAATAGCCAGCTTTTGAAAAGCAATAAGGTTAATATCTTAATGTTCCAGTGCCGCTTGGAATATTCGTTGCCAAGCTCGAATTTTCGTTTCCTAATTTCGATTAAAATAGGCAAATTCTCGTAAACGGAACCGTGTACCGTGAAATAAAATGTCAAGCTTTGTCGTTAGTCACATATCACTTGTTCCAATCACAGTTGTCTCCCATTGATAAAACTCTCTCTCGCTGGCAGTATCATCAGTCACTGGATGAACCTATGTTATCCCACTGATGACCCTTTTTTTTGCTCGGTTTGGGCTGGTTCGTGTGACCTTCAGTAATCCACCGGCATGGAGTTGTATCGATTTTACGCCGAGTTCTTCACACAGAGCGGTTTTACGTCCAAAAAGAGTGGATTTGTTCTTAAAGAACTCGATTTAAAAACGTGTGGAAACAACAGCCCTCTCTTAGTTGAATCCAGCCACAAATCCATCGTGACAAAGAGAGGAGCGCATTGAGTTTAAATCATTCGCTGGAAAGGCTCACTGAAGTAATGACCGTTGTTAATCAAAGTGTTCACTTTCCGCTCGCTACTGGTAGCATGCGTTAGGTCCATTTAAATGTATATCTCTTTATCAACCAACCTGATCGCACGATTTTTGGCCTTCTGTGAAGAGCTATGTGCAAGCATTATTTCAATTACATACATCCGACACGGCATTACAGAGGCGCCGGATAAACCCTCAACCGTGGCGATATTTGGCGCCAAGATAAACGATCCGATTTTATGCTTCCGAAGCGGGAATGCTGTACCCCGTGTATGTATCATTATTCTTCATCGTTTTACTACCTCTTTTGCAACCCGTTTCGGTACGGCCGCCCCTTGATTAATGAGTGTTTTGCCTTCGCGGTGCTGGATCTGGTTTAATGACCGCAAAATAAATACAAAAACTTATGACTATTTTTTTGCGCAGAAGAATCATCGCATTTTATGTGGGTTCAAGAGTGCTGAGAGAGAGTGTTGGTGCCGATAATCATGAGTTAAAGTGAGTCTTTAACAGGATGAACACACAGTAGCCCTTTCGCTTGGACTGCGATCCGTTTCGTGGCACATAAACGACGGGGCCTCTTATAAGTTATGATTGATGAATGAGTTTGACAAAAGATTGTTCATATGGTGTTTATTAAAATTGACAAATGATCCTATCGGAGGTTCCAGTTTTGTTTCAATGACACTTCGTGAGAAAAGAAATCATTTCTCTTACGCAATATTTTACATTCAAATACAGAACATTGCTTGTTGTGCCTTTGGCGTTTTGCTAACGTCAAACATCGGACTAACATCGATACGCGAAGGTTTCACTGCTCCGTTTTGTGCACGTTCCCCTTGCTGCACGATGCACCTTCCGATGCCACGGTGCGTCCATTTATCTTCCCTAACCCTAGACTGGTGCACCATTTGTCTGTCGCTTTGAGCTTCCAATGCGAGCCGAGAACGCAACATGTGTGGCTGTCATTATCGATCTTAAATGATATTAATTTTATGGCATAATCTTCGTCCATAAAGTATCTAGTAAACAGCTACGTACACTTACTAGAAAGGGCTGTTTGTGACCATTATCACATTAAGGTTTGAAACAAACGCATAGCTGTCTGGGAAATGGTTGGCTTAAAAGGATCATTTAAAGTAAGGTGGTGCATCTGTCGCTTGTGAACTACGCGTGTCTTGCCCTTATCATGTTCTTGACGCATTTTTTTTTTCATCCATCTCTTAACTAATCTGTCCTCTCTCTTCATTCTTTTTAGGATATAAAACGAGGACCGTGGAAGTGCATCACCACAATGACGGCCAACAGGCATCCGACCTTTAGTGGGTCGGATGTACGAAGAACTGTGCTCTTCACTTTAGTATTGTTAGCCCAAACGGCGCTTCTAATCCAAGCGCAACAATCCCAATCAAATGATGTCAACCGCTACAACCCATTGGATCCTTTCGGACGGCAGCAGTACAATCCACAGTACCCGAACTCCCAGTACGATCCGAACGCTCGTCCCGGCCAGGCGGCTCCAACGTTGGGCACGAACCAACGTGACTACTACGGCAACAACAATGCGGTCAATCAAGATTCAAACAGCATCGACGGCAACAGGAACGTTGTGTTTCAGTCGACGACACCGCGCGACTACTTCAACCGCCAAACGACCCCACCATCGTCCCGGACACGCGTCTCGTACAACCGGAATCCGCTCGTGAGCGATTATGCAGCCGGCAATTCGTTCGCGCGCGAAATTACCTACTTCATCGTGGCGTCCAAGTTTGTCCGACCGGGGCAGGTGTACAAGGTGTCCGTGTCGGTGATGCAGACGCACCGGCCGCTGAACGTGCGGGCCAGTATATCGCGTGATGGCGTCGAGATGAGCAGCGACATGAAACCGATCACGAAGGGCGTACCGGAGGAGCTGCTGATGCGCGTACCACCGACGAGTGTGGTCGGCGAGTATAAGCTGCGCGTGGAGGGTTCGTACGACGCGAAGTTCAGTGGCAACGTGTTCGTGAATGAGACAAAACTCATCTTCGCCCAGCGCTCGATGACGATCTTCGTGCAGACGGACAAACCGGTGTACATGCAGGGCGAAACGATACGCTTCCGGGCGATCCCGATCACGACCGAGCTGAAGGGTTTCGATAGGGAGATGAACGTGTACATGCTCGACCCGGCGGGGCACATTATGCGTCGGTGGTTGTCGCGCCAATCGAACCAGGGTTCGGTGAGCCTGCAGTACCAGCTTTCCGATCAGCCCGTGTTCGGCGAGTGGAAGGTTCGCATCGAAGCGCAGGGACAGATCGAGGAGGCTCGGTTCAATGTGGAGGAGTACTATCAGACACGCTTCGAGGTGAACGTGACGATGCCGGCGTTCTTCTTCAACACCGATCGCTACGTTTACGGGCGCATCATGGCCAACTTCACGAACGGCACACCGGTCAAGGGTAATCTGACGCTGAAGGCAACGATCCGTCCGATCGGATTCTTCAACCCGGAGGCGATCAACCAGTTGAACCGCGTGGGCAACCTGGGCCGGCTGACAAACAGCAACCTCCAGAATGTGCCATACTATCTGCAGAAATCGAACCCAGATCTGCTCTACAACAACCCGCAGAACAGCTTCACCAGCCAGATTGGGCGTGATCGTGACGGTGGGAGTAGCAGCTACGATGGAGGAGGTATCGGTCAAAACTACGACGGGCGGTATTCGTCCAACTTCCAGGACTCGTACGTCATCGAGCGGCATCTGAACTTTGACGAGGAGTGGCCATTCTGGATCAAAAAGCCAGTGGAAACCGATGCCCAGTGGGACTCGTGGTCGAACACGTACCGTGAGAGTTTGCCGTTCCTGCGATTCTTCAACGGCACGTACAACTTCCGCTTCCCGATGAGTGAGCTGGCGCAGCTGGTACCGAATTTGTCCGGCATGGAGATACTGTTCACGGCACGAGTGGGCGAACGCTTCTACAACGAGATCGTCGAGGGATACTCCCTAACGCGCGTGTACAACTCATCGATCAGGATCGCTTTCCTAGGCGATTCACCACAGGTACGTAGCGCATTCGTTTCGTGCCCGGCATGCGTAACGCTAATAAAACTTGTTTCTTTTGCCTCTCGTCGTAGGTCTTTAAACCATCGATGCCTTTTACGGTGTATCTGATCGCGGAGTATCACGACGGATCACCTCTCCCGCTGGACGAGTTCAACGCCGGTCGCATGGAGGTGTCCGGTACGATCGATAGCCGCGCTTCCGGCGGTCGCAACACGTTCGACACACGCGTCCTGCACATGTCGGAGAAGGCGGGCGTGTGGGAACTGAAGCTCGACATTCGCCACGATCTGAACCTGGAAAACACGAAGCAAACGAACGAGTTCCTAAACGAAATTCAGTCGATGCGTCTCGTGGCAAACTACATCGATCCGTCCGGCGAGCGTGCGTCCACGGAGCTGCTGCTGCTATCGCACTTCTCCCCGAACAACCACAACATCAAGGTGCACACGAGCACGTCGGACGCGAAGGTCGGCGAGTACATAACGCTGCACGTGCAGAGCAACTTCTACACGCTGGATTTCCACTATCTGGTTATGTCGAAGGGCATCATCCTGGTAACCGGGCACGAGAACATGAAGGGTGGCGTGAAGACGATGGCGATTACGCTTAGCGCCGAGATGGCACCCGCAGCCACGATCGTCGTGTGGCACATCGGGCGCTACGGAAAACTGTTGGCCGATAGTTTGACCTTCCCGGTGAACGGTATCTCGCGCAACAACTTCACCGTGTTCATCAACAATCGGAAGGCACGCACGGGCGAGAAGGTGGAGGTAGCCATTTACGGTGAGCCTGGCTCGTACGTGGGCCTTTCGGGTATCGACAACGCGTTCTACACGATGCAGGCCGGCAATGAGCTGACGTACGCGAACGTTATCACGAAGATGCTGTCGTTCGATGAGCACACGAACGGTACGTTCAAGAAGACGTGGATGTCGCACGATGGTGATCCGGATGAGCTCGTTTACTATCCGGCTTCCACGTTCGGTATCGATGCGAACAGGACGTTCGATTTTGCGGGCCTGGTGGTGTTTACGGATGGAATTGTTCCGATGCGCCCGTCGCTCTGCGATCCGGCACTGAACTACAGCGAGTGTTTGAACGGGCGCTGCTATCGGACGGACAAGCGATGCGATGGATACATGGATTGTGAGGACGGGACGGATGAGGCGGGCTGCAGTGTACGCAATGAGACGCTGCTAGCCGAGTTCCGTAAGTTCCGCTTCAATCGCATCCAGCGCCACTACCAGAATGTGTGGCTCTGGAAGGACGTGAACATTGGACCGCACGGCAGATACATCTTCAACCTGGACGTACCGCACATCCCGGCGCTGTGGACGGTGTCGGCGTTCGGAATCAGTGGTACGCGCGGTTTCGGAATGATCAAGAAGCCTATCGAGTACGTCGGGGTGCAGCCGTTCTTCATAAACGTGGAAATGCCCACGGTTTGCCATCAGGGTGAGCAGGTGGGCATACGGGTGGCCGTATTCAACTACCAAACGGTCGATATCGAGGCGACGGTGGTGCTCCACAGCTCGCCCGACTATCAGTTCGTGCACGTGGAGGAAGACGGTATCGTGCGCTCGTACAATCCGCGCACCTCGTACGGCGAACATCAGTTCTACATCTACCTAAACGCGCAGGACTCCACCAACGTGTACCTTCCGATCGTTCCTACGCGACTCGGTGAAATCGAAGTCACGATCCATGCGTCGACCCTTCTCGGGGCGCATGAAATTAGTCGCAAAATTACCGTGGAAGCCGACGGTCTGCCACAGCACCGGCATCAGTCGATCCTGCTCGATCTTCGCAACCGTGCCTACCTCGTGCAGTTCATGCACGTGAACGTAACCGAAACGCCCATCATTCCGTACGAAATCGATCGTTACTATGTGTTCGGTTCGAACAAGGCACGCATCTCGGTCGTGGGCGATGTGGTCGGTGCCATCTTCCCGACCATGCCCATCAACACGAGCTCGCTGCTGTCGCTCCCGATGGATGCCGCCGAGCAGAACATGTTCAGCTTTGCGGCCAACTTCTACACGATCAAGTACATGCGCGCTAGTACGCTGCGTGACAAGAAGACGGAAAAGCAAGCGTTCCACTTCATGAACATCCTGTACCAGCGGCAGCTCAGCTACCTGATGGAGGACGGCGCGTTTTCGTTGTTCCGTGCCGATTGGAACCAATCTGCACCGTCCGTGTGGCTGACGGCGTACTGTGCGCAGGTGTTTGGCGAAATGGCCGGACAGTATGAGTACGAAAACTTTATCTTCATCGATCCGTACATGATCCAGAAGAATATGCACTGGCTGCTGCGCCACCAGAAGGAGGACGGCTCGTTCTGGGAGGTAACGTGGATGCCAGATCGAAAGGCGAACAGTTCCGGGTTTTTCTCGCGCAACGAGATCGTGCGAGAGAAGAACATCACGCTGACGGCGCACGTGCTGATAGCGCTGACGACGGTTAACCTGCCGGCCGGTGTAAGTGTTGCGCGATGACGCGATGGTACTTTTATTATTGGAAACTAAAACTTCTTTTCTTCAACCCCCAAAAACAGAGACTTGCGTCACGTGTAGCGTTATCGCAACAGAAGGCATTACAGTATCTGCAACGCAATCTGGCCACTATAAAGGAATCCGGCTCGACGTATGAGATAGCGGTCGTTGCCTACGCGCTCATGATAGCGAAGGCACCGAAAGCGGAAGCAGCGTTCACGATGCTTTCAGCGAAAATGCGTTCGATCGGTAAGCTGAAGTGAAGCCTCTTTTTCTAGCTCAGTTTGAAGGTTCAGTTTATTAGTACAGGTTTGTGTCCAGGGAGGAACTGTTAGAGAGTTAACAAATCTCTTATACCACTTATGTATCCATATGGCCCCGATCGGAAGGATTTTAGCATTTACGCTGAATAGAATGTGTGCATCAATATTTGAATATTTTTTCTGAGCAGTATTTCCATTGATACTTAGCATTATAGCTGAGACTCTCAAGACGCAAACCGAAGAACATTAGCAGTAACTCCCTTTCTTTTTTCTCTTCCACAACAGGCGAGTTTAATTACTGGGGTAACGAAGAAGTTCCATTGCCGCCAACGAAACTGGAAAATCAGCGTTACTTCTCGCTCCCCCGTCTGCCGTACAAGTACGACTCGCTCAACATTCAGACGACGGCCTACGCTTTGCTAACGTACGTGTCCCGCCAGGAACTGCACGTCGATCCGATCGTGGCGTGGTTGAACGCCCAGCGTCTCATGGACGGTGGTTGGGCCTCGAGTCAGGACACGGGCCTAGCCATGAAGGCACTGACTGAGTACAGTACGCGCAATCGCGTCGCGAACGTAACGCAGTTAGCGATCAAGGTGGAAGCAACATCCCTGCCCGGCGAAACGAAGCAGCTCTACATCACGCGCAAGAGCCTGGCCCAGCAGCAGCATCTGGATGTAAGAAGAGGAAATTGTTTCCTTTCTATGTTGCGAGTTGTACGAACAGGGATCGTTTATCGTGTGCGCTTTGCTCTTTTTGGTTTTATTTTAGGTCCCGAACGCTTGGGGTACGGTGCGCGTGGAAGCAACCGGTGTCGGTTACGCGATCCTCCAGATGCACGTCCAGTACTCGGTGGATGCGGCCAAGTTCCAAACCCAGCCTCCTGTGCCCGCATTCGATCTGACTACGCGCACAATCTTCCACGGCAGGAATCAGTCGCATATTAGCTACGTCATTTGCCAGCGGTAAGTAGAAAAAGGGGTTTCACAACTCGAACCGGATACGTTTTTAGTACAGTGTACTAAAACACCCGAAAATACCTCCTTTCGGTGTCATAATGGTTTTCTAATTCCACCCATTTCGATCTTATTCTTCCCTCCCCAGCTGGACCTACACGGACGAATCGATCCGTTCGGGCATGGCGGTGCTAGACGTGGCTGTCCCGACCGGGTACATGATCCAGCAGCAAAAGCTGGACGCATACATTCTGAGCCAACGGGTGCGAAACTTGCAGCGTGCCCGTTTCCAGGAGCGAAAGGTGCTCTTTTATTTCGACTACGTAAGTGTACTGCAGGATTGGAGATTAGAATGTCGAATGGAGGGGGAATTAATTTTGTTTTTTTTTCACAACCTCAGCTGGATAACGATTACGTTTGTGTGAACTTTACGCTGGAACGGTGGATGCCGGTGGCCAACATGTCCCGCTACCTACCGATCCGCGTGTACGACTACTATGCGCCTGGTAAGTGCTGGCGTGCTAGCGTTGAAATCGTATTTGAAATTGATTAAAATGGTTTTAATCCTTCCTACGCTCCAGAACGCTTCAACGAGACCATCTTCGATTCGCTGCAGACGTACCTGCTGAACATTTGTGAGGTGTGCGGTAGCTCCCAGTGTCCGTACTGCTCGATATACAATCTTGCCGTGCGCTTCCCGGGCTCGATCGTGCTGATGCTGCTCACCGGCATCGTGCTGGCCGCGCGTCACTACCGAATAGTGAATCCAAATGGGTGGATTTTCCTCAACGACTAACTAACTTCGCTGCGATGAGGTGGTTAAAGATTACGTTCTTCTTCCCCTTCTTTATCACCCCTTCTCGGAAATCACCAGATCACCAGATCACCAGATCCTTGAGCAATATAATTGATAAGTAAATCTCTGAGGAGAAAAACAGAACGGAAAAAGGCGGCCCATCGGATTGCAGGCGCGCCGATATGTGTAAATATTACTTTCTACAACCGCCAGCCGGCGAATGAATTTCGACGAATCTCGAATTGAATCGTTAAATTCGTAAGGAGAAGGGAGCAGGAAAAGTTTTCCATCTTTCCAGTCCCAATTTTTTTTTCATATCAATATTGTTGCTTCTGTTTCTCTTTCGATCCATTTTTAACAACGCAAATTTACTTTTAAGACAGTAAAAACGGAGTTAAAACCATCACTACTGTGTACGCCATCAACTAGAAACGCGATGAAAAGTTCCATCCATTAACCGTGGTAGCGACGTGTGTAGAATGCTTTATTTCTCCCTTTCGTATACAGAAAAATACAAGCAATTTACAAAGACTAGAGCCTAAGATCGAACAGAGGGAGCACGGCAAACCACTAGAAATCCACTGAAAAGGGGATAGAAGAAAACAGCTCCTTCCTACCTTTCGATGAATTCGCTTCGATGTATTATTATTTTTCTTCTAATAGCATATGTTTAAGTTGACAACTTAAGGAGAGAAAGTGTGGTGTAGGCAGCAAACCAGACACATACACACACACAAACCTCTCGAAGCAAAGCAAGAAGGCCGTCCATTTTGATTCTGGTCAATGAAGGTATCATTTTTCGTGTTCTCTTTATTATTTACTTACATTATAATTTTTTACTTTAAAAAAAAACTACGCTCCCGTCCCGTTTTTTTAAATATACACACGAACTTACTCGTATTACGTTAAATTTTGTTTAGAAACGAGAAATGGTAGTAGTAGTAGTAGTAGAAGCTTTCGATACTAGTAGATGAATTTCGTTACGGAAGTCGTATTACTGATTGATAGGAGAAAATTTGATGTTCTTTTTTAGAGCACTTTTTGCGAGCAGGAAAATATTCAGCATTCATTTTACAGATGATAAAATGTGTTCCAGGAAGATGAAAGAAGAGAACAAACGATACAAATTGTTTAGGTGCCTTAGCGTCGTCGTCGTCGTCGTATTACAGTCAAGACCCATACGCCCAACCACAACCTACCGGACCTCTCATGAAAAACTGATGTCTTCACTATCACGTACGATTACGGTGAATGCTAAAACGCGATAATTCTACAAAAGGGTGCAGCGCCGAATAGAAGCCTTTTTCTTACCATATACACTTGAAACAAAGAGTAGCTAGCAGGATGAAATTGAAAGATTGCCACGGTTTTTGTTTTTATTCTTTTATTTCTGCTTTATGCAGTAGTACTGTAACGAACGAACTCTAAGCTAAAAAGGTGTACATCGATCAGTTGACGAATCACGCGAATGTCAATCGAAGGAAATGAGGTAAATAAAATGAACCGATGAAGGGAAATAAAAATGTTGCTTTTGTGGGAACTTATACTGAACTTTTGAGTGTGCTGCGAATGTATTTTTTTTTGAAATAGAAAGAAAACTACTGCATTGTTCTTTATTACCATCTCCGACAATCAAGGGGATAAGGGAAGGTTAACTCCAATGCTACAACGAACTATCTCTTCGACCGGCGATTCGACCGGCCTGCTATGCCCATTTGTAGTCCGAGCGATTAACCTATTCTGGAAACAGTTTCTGAGCAACTAATCGTCTACTTTACCCTTGAGTGCAGCGTAGTTGATCATTGTGATATCTACTTCACCAGATGGAAACCAGCTACGTGACTCATAAACGTAGCTCCACCTCTTGTTTATCTACGCTGTGATATAAAGGAAGCCACCGCAGAAGTAATTTCTTCTCACCGCATAGTCAAACCATTACCCTCCGCGCTTATTCGAGCTGACGACGGGCGAAGGAAGGTAGTTAGGTGCCGACAATAAACGTCTCTATCAACGAGAGATGTGTGTTTATAGTGTTGAAGTAGGCTGCTTGGTACCACATTTAATAGCGGCCTATTTGAAAGAGCATATGTACGTGAGAGCAATCAGGCGGGAATGTGTTGTTTGCTTAAAAGTGACCTTACAGCAGCAAAAATTGAATGTAGAAGAAACAAAAAACAACCTGTAAAACGCTAGTGTTTGGATTAGGGCATACATTTTTATAGCAAGTAAACCATGTTTGCTTGTCACTAAAATATCGCATTTTATTACTTCATCTTTTTCCACGCCTTCGAACACAGTTTGATTTTTAGTTTTTTTTCCTCTCTCTCTCTCTCTCTCTCTCTCTCTGCTTTACACTACTCCCTAACATTGCCACTATATTGCCTACAGATATCGCACGGACGAAGACACTTCTTCCTGTGGTCTGTTTTTGTGCCCTCGAATGCAGGATGAATGCGCCGTTGCTTGCTCTACTCATATTACAACAAATTCGGCACAGGAGAAAACAAATGAAATCGACACTAGAAATTATACACTCGCGCGATTTGTTGCGTCTTGCTTTTCGAAGCAAATAGAAAATAAATACCGAAATAAAAAAAACAAACCCCCTGTGCGTTTCGTGATTTTGTGTGTTTGTAACAACAAAAGCGGGAATATCCCCGCCGACCCTCCCCCTTCTTACTCTATGTGCAAGGTAACTTCTCCGTTGCCGGACGCCAGTCCATCCTCCAGCAGGCTCCAGTTGCGCTGCAGCTCCTGCAACCGTCGGTAGGCACGCATCGATATGTTAAGCGCTGGCATTATTTCCTGCAGGCCCGGTTCGTTCAGGAAGCTGAGGCCGCACAGCCCAAAGTACGAGTGGAATGGATCGGTGTACGCCTGGGGCCATTTCGAGAAGCCACCGACCGTGGCGTCCTGCGTCGACAGTACGTAGTCGCGGTTGTCCTTGAAGCTGGTCAGCTCAAACGCACCGAGTATCTTGAGCGTGGCCGCAATCCAGAACGAGTAGCACGTGTCGACCGGTTTGTTCGGACGACCCTGAAAGCCGTCCTGCTGCCGGAACACGAGCCACCGGATGATCTTTTCCTTCACGGCGGGTGTGAGAAGGTGCATCTGGCCACTGAGCTGCAGGGCAGCGATCGCACAGAACGTCGTGCCACCGTGCGATTCCATCTCGTAGTGTTGACTGATGCCATAATCGTACCGCTGTAAAATCCAATCAAAGTTGCTTATAAAACAAAAAAACGAAACTAGGAAAACAAAGCAAGCGTACGCGCGACACTTACTATGCTCTTGAGGATGTAATCGGCCATCTTCTTGCGATTCACCCGACCCCAATCGTTGAGCATCGCACAGATGGCAGCCGCACAGTACACGAATCGCATATCGTGCTCGCTGCCCTCGATCGTGGCACTGAAACTACCGTCGTCACGCTGTACCGCGGCCACACCTTCCACGATTGCCCTCCGATTCAACCGCGACAAATCATCCCCGAGCGCTACCAACACCGCAATGCCGGTGTACGTGATGGCAAGATGACCCCACCGATACATCTGCAGACCGCAGCTGGCGGACGTATCGAGCACATCGAACGTACTGGAACCCTGAATGCCACCGTATGCCCGTTCGCCCGGTCGCGGGACGACCTGCAGCTTGTAAATCCAGTTGATGATGTCCTGCTGGAAAGTGTCCGTCAGCATGTGCAGCGAGTCTAGCACATCCAGTCCGCTGACGGCGAAAAACGCTATCGTGACCCTGTTCGGGGGAAGCATCGCAATCCAGGCCATGAGTGGTTCTTCTCATCAAACAACTGCGCGTAAACGTACACCCTTACCTGGTCGAATCGTGTGATGCTAACCGCGCGGGCAGTGTGTGCAGGAAGTGGATGAAGTATTTGGCGTGCTTGCGAAACTCCACCTCCTCGCCGTCAAGGTTGCTGTCCATCCCGAGGCTTAGAATCGCACCCAGCTTCACACGCACTGTTTGACCTCGCCGTGTGTGGCAATTGCGGTCGGTATCTTCTTTCTGACCCGGCACCGAAAGGGCAGTTCCAAAACGGACAGATTATGGAACAGTGGAGACAGACCCGACGCACGACACCCTCGGAGGAACTTTCAGTTGAGTGTCGATATGGAACCTTAACAAGCCGACGTCCACTGCATGTCGTGCTATGGGGAAACACACGGGAAGAGGGAGAAAATATCCTGCGAACCGGTAACCGGAAAGGATGAAATCAAAATAACCGAGGAAATTCAGGTTTCGCGACGGAGACGGTTCCGTGAATCATTATTTCCAACTTATGCCTGTGTGTTTTTCCTATTTGCTTTCGTTTTTCATCCGCTATATCAACAACCGGTTGACAGCTGTCATCCGGTTAGCCAAATACTGCCAAATTGTTCAAATTTCGTTATTTATCCATGAACATGATACTTTCTCAAAATGGATTGGAACAAAATTGAGACATAATTTGGTAAGAGTAGTTACTAATTCGTCGATTTTGGTAGCTTTTCTTCGATGTATAAATTGTTTTCTTTTGGAACATCCCTCCAGAAACGGTTGTGAAGGAGAACTGTCAAAACAATGTGTGGGACACGGGCAGCGATTTCATAACAACGTTTGCGAATGTGGTGTAAAACCAAAACAAAACTTTTACCAAGGGTGGTTTATTTGCTAAATTTCATATTATAAGTTTGTTAAAATAGTATTAAAATGCGGCTTACAGCAGTACTACAGAAGGTCGGCGATATGTCGAAAAAGTTTTCCAACTTTCCCGACTCGTACGTGAAACGTGCGATGGAACAGGTAAGCCGGCGCACTATTCTGCCGATTCCTTGCGCGCGAGGGTGTAATCACGTTTACCGATGTTTTAAGGTATACTGGAAAACGCCACGCGGTAAACCGCAGTATCTGCCACGTACGGTCGAGCGGAAAAAGTTTCGCTTCACTACGAACCGACCATGGACGGGTCAGTTCCGACAGCAGAACATGCCCGGCACGATCCGCAAGAAGGTGTTCGTCGAACCGATCGCCAACTGGAGCTTCTTCCGGGGCGATCGGGTTGAAGTGTTGGTCGGTAAGGACAAGGGAAAACAGGGCATCGTCAGCCAGGTGATCCAGGAGCGCAATTGGGTGATCGTGACCGGGCTGAACTGCCATCTGCGCAAGGTGGCCGACGAGAAAGAGTACCCGGGAATCATGATCAAGTCGGAGAGTCCATTGCTCGTCACAAACCAGGTACAGCTGGTTGATCCTTCCGATCTGCAGGCAACAGCGATCGAGTGGCGCTACACGGAGGACGGCGAGAAGGTGCGGGTCTCAACGCGTACCGGCCGCATCATCCCGATCCCTAAGACGCACGAAGAAACGCACGACTACAAAACGAAGGGAACGTACATCGAACGAGAGAAGGATACGCCGGCAGACGTGGTGAAGGAGATTTCGTTCCAACCGACCCTGTCCACGTTCGAGATGGATATCATGCGGGCACAGGGCATCGAAGAGGACCGAGTTCCAAACAAAACGTACTGGTACTAGAGGGAGCTTAGAGATCATTTAAATACATTTAATTCGTAGTCGTTGTGCGCAAGTGGCCCAAAATACCAAACAGTGCGTGTGTTATGCCTTCTTCTCTTCTGGTTTTGCTTTCAGAACACAAGAAAAAACGTATCGTTTAGTGAATAAAAACAACCAGCGAAAGCGGTAAGATGCGAATTGGGCTTAAAACTCAAGCTCATCCGGCCAGTGTCTCCCTATGAAACAGTGATTAACGAGTTATGGTAATTTAGTAAGTCTTAAACAATTTTAACAGAGACACTGCCAGAGAAAAACCCCTATTTTGATTGTCAACTAGCTTCGTTTAATCTATTTGTATTTTGTTTTGCTTCGATTTTGTTGTTGCAATGTACAATTCCATAAACGTTTCATTATTTTATCTCCGTTGCGTGCGTATAGTTCTCACCGTTTGAACATTTCCAGCCGCTCTTCTGTTCCCTCGCCGGTGGTTGGATGTGCAGAAAAGTGACTTTATCTTCTCCGCTATCGCTGGGAGTAAGTAGAAATAACTCAACGCGAGCAGGATCAGTGTGTAAAAGCACGTATCGAACATGTGATACTCGAACCAGTTCAAATGGACCGCTTTCGACTTCAAATGCGGTGCACCCTTGTGTCGCGCGACATACTCGATCCAGTAGATGGATTCCTCCATCGGTTCCACCAGCCGGTCGGTGAAGAGACGTCCTATCTGCTTCGCCCGTTCGTAATACGCTCGGTTCTCGGTCATTTCGCGTACAGCCGACTCGAACTGGCTCTCCGTGAGCGTATCGAACAGCAGCTTCTGGGCGAATCCTTGTCGTATCGCTCGAATCGCATTTCGATTTTGATCCCCAAAGAACGGCATGAACAGCACCGGCACACCGTGGTGCATCGCCTCGAACGTACCAAACTGGCCACCGTGCGAGATGAAGAGGACCGTGTTCGGATGCGCCAGAATGTCGTTCTGCGGTGCCCACTTTGTTATCATCACGTTCGGCGGCACCTTCTCCAGGAGCCGATCGTCCTCGAACTTCCAAACGACACGCTGTGGCAGTGAGCTGAACACACGCAGTATCGCGTCCCGTTTGCCGACAGGCATTACCGCGCTCTGCATGTACGCACCTAGTGAGAAGTAAATCACACCATGCGGTGCCTCATCCATAAAACGTCCCAGCTCGTCCGGAAGCGCCTTCGGTGGACGAATGTGTGCTCCACCGATGTCCACTAGACCGCGGATGGTTGGACGTGGAGCGCTCACGATCGGATGACTGTTGACGAGTATGACCGAAATGGATTGTTCCAGATCTGTCACACTCGGCAGAGGTCCATGTGTTTTGTTCAGTTCGACAAACGCTTCCCGCGCTAGCTGATCCTGCTCCGGAAGGTAGCTGTACCAGCGCCAGAAGGAATCCCACAGTGATAGTATGGCGTTGTGAATCTGCTCCGTATAGCACATGTTGTCCTCGTATGAGAGAATCATGTGTGGCACGAAAGACCACGGCGTCTGCAGACCCATAATGCGATCGAAAAAGTCCGAATAGCCGTACGTGCTGATCGTCACGATCGGAGCCTGGTACTTGTGCGCAAACATTAGCCAACTCTCCTGGAAGAACTGTTCCGATACGATCAGATCGAACTCGAGATCCGTGCGTTTGATGAACTCTCGCACGCTCGGTGACTCGAGCCCGTGTCGGCTGGTAGTGATGCCCATTTCCCAGTACATGTTGAGTTTATCGAAATCTGACGTTTGACTCGCCGCGAACAAACTCTCCACGGGAACTAGGATGGTTGATAAAATTAAAAAAAAAAAACTGAATTAGTTAACTTTGACTCAGCGCCTTAACGGATCAAAGCACTCACATGTTTCCCGCAGTGGAAACGGTGGTTCGATAAGAATTTCATCGTAGTTGGCGAGCTGCTCCCCATACGGGAAGCTTGTGATGCACGTTACCTCGTGCTGCCGATCCGTAAGCTCACGGATGAAGTGCTTCAGCATAAGCCAATGGCTTGGACCGGGAAACGGAACGAGAAACAGTATTTTATATCCATCTGCGATGGATGAAAGTCCGCATAGCACAACACAAGCAGCTATCACTGTGAACCTCATCGCTTCTGGTCGTACTTGAGGTCGTATCAGTTTGAAATTACATCATCGACTGAGAGCAGAGAGCAGAAGTGCACTTGAATATTCGGTTCTTATCGCTTACGGTGAGCAGACACAGTCGCAACATTCAAATGACTTTGGGAAGCACAACGCTTTCAACGGCAGCTCAACCCTTATCTTATTTCAAATATTGTTCCGGTATAGGTAGCTGGCTACTGGGAGAAAAGGACAACCAAGAAGTTATAGTGGTGTCTTTGAATGTTGATGAATAGGAGACGGACTTCAATTTCTTGTTCCTGAGGTTCCTGCCTTCGTTTTCAGGAAAGTGAACTACAGGAACCATACAGTATGTTATTTTTTAGAATGTTTGCATACTTGATAACCTACTAAAGTAGCGTGTGTTCTATGTAACTCTTTCAGGTCTGCCCTAGAGAGCTAAGCTACACTTTTGATCCAGGAAACGTACGATGCTATTCTCGTGTGGACAAACAGGACT
>JXXA01005987.1:0-11866 GCA_000956255.1 Anopheles punctulatus
TTTTTCTTTGCAACAGGAGCGCCGCCTCAAGAAGAGATTGACCGTACCCCATAAAGCTTTCATCTGAAAATGCTTTACGCTTTATTCGATCTGCGGTAAATAGTAACGAAATCATTATTTATAATATGAACTATGAGGGTAAAACCATCCAAACTACATGTTGAGTTTGAGAAAATTTTCATTAAGCGTACCTCCACCAGTGCACCGAGAGGGAAGTTTTCGATTTGCAAGCACACATAAAATCTTCATCACAGTAAAGTTCGGAAAACAAAATTCCAAACCGCTTCTGGACATTCTCTAAGCCTTATTAAATTGCTTAATGTGATTTTAATATCCACGAATAAATCAATTAAAACGCGGCGCAGCTTTCCGGGGGCACCGAAGGCGATTAGCATAGTACTTTATCCTCCCCGGGCAAATAATCTCCGCCCGAATCTTGAGGCCCTCGTAAATTCTGCTATCAAGATGCCGTGGCGTGATTTTAATACCGCCAATATGTTTCCGTTCGGAACAAAGCAAAAAAAAAGGAAAATAAGTAAAATACGGTTAGGTACCACCTGGAGGTACTTAAAACTTCTTTTCTTCGAGTTGGCTTTTAAAAACTTCCCCTTGCGGAAGAACAACTATCCCGGAACGTTCGTTCCGTGCTGTTGCGAACGAGCTACACACAGTGACCTAATTTCCGAGGTGCAAAGCATGCAAACGGGCCACATATTTGTCACATTATCGCTATAAGGCAGGCGCGTTTCCACGTACGTCTGAGGGTTTACAGCATCACTTTTACGCGGGTCGGGGTTTGGGTGTGTAGTTCGGGAAAAACGGAGGGCAAAATTCTTCCCGCTCGGCACTTGTGGCCCGGCCCGGCCGTGTGCATCGCGTGTGAACGCTGAGATCTCAGAATCTTATCAAAATTGTGGAATCCTGTGTGCATGGGCCGCGTTTTGTCGTTGCCCTAGGAGCCGAAAGTTCCCCGAAGCACGGGACACTCTCACACGGATATGCAAGTTTGGAATGCCTTCCTAAATCAAGCGGCCGCTACAATGGTGCTGACATTTTCCATTATCTTGTTAGATAGTGTCATATTATTAAAACCGTTTCCGCGTCATCCCACCCCCGGCTGACGCCACGTTTATGAATGCCGTTTTTGGGGGGGGAGGGGGGGGTCTAGTGTCCCATGGGTTGGGTGCAACGGGAGCTCTTACAACGTTGTACGAAGCATTCCAGCCGGGACGTGATTTATGGTGGCTGAATGCAGCTACTCAGAGACTCAAACACCGCCGAGAACGTTGATCGTGCCGCACAAACCGTGCCTTAAATTTTTACCCGCCCACGCCACACTCCCAACCCCTGCGCTCAGTCGCTGCGCAATCGATTTTTGGCCTGCTGTGCAACAATTGCCGTTTAGCGATGCACCGTGGCGTAATGGCGTCATATCTGCACAGAACGGGCCAGTTCATTTTGTGCTGATGAAAACGTATAAAGAGTCAGCAATCGATGCTATGCTGTAGTATGACGCGACACCGGTTATCAAAAATCCTTTGGGACTACTTGGTACAAGACAGGGGTTTTCATGGCGTGACGTGGTTTGTATTATATTTTTATCACAATAATAATAATAATAACAAAAATATTATGCACGATTTTTAATTTTACAAAAGCATTTCCATTTTTTTTGCATGAATAATTCTCTACTTCTGAAGTTTGTTTTGGGTACATTTTACAATGTATTTCGTGTATTAAAAACTAAAAAAAAGTAACATTAACATGTCCTTGAATGTTGATTCAGAGATTTTGCCATTGATTAACCAAGTTAAAAATTCACTATTGGATCAAAATTTAAAAAAAAATGGAATAAAAATGAGCAATCTTCAAGCCATTTTTATAACTTTTATGTCTACATAAATCATTAAATTATGGTTAATGATACAATTGTACCATAGCTCATTGTTCGTGAAAATATTGTAAAATGACTTGGTGGTGTTACTTGAGTGATTAAAATAAATAGACCTAAAAACCACATCCCTGGAAACCCCTGCAAAAACTTCGAACCCACACATGATGAGTAAATATCCAAAACCCGATACGGAACCCACTCCGTCAAACTAATTTGATGGGCAGCAAATGAAAATCATTGCGGTGCGGAACCCAGCAAATACCTCACCTCGTGCCGGTTAGTGAAATTAATTTTCTCAAACATTATTAAAACCATCCACCAAGCCTGATGCCCGGTCGCAAGTCCCCGAGCAACAGTGCGGATAAGCTTTCGCATTGGATTCGATAGAACGGGTTGGGCATTTATGGTGTGAAAAACTTTATGAACCGAACGGGGATGAATTAATTCGCATCCTAAATATTGCAAACCTCTCGGCTAGCGGCGCACCGTACGCTTCCCAAAGCTAGCGTACCGATTCGTAATAATAATTTAATTCGTTTCAGACGCTAGTCGCTCGTGTGAGCATCAACTCAGTGGTAGGTACAACGAGCCAGTGGTTCGGAACTAATACGTTTGTGTGTGTCTGTGTGTGTTCATCATTAAAAGGTTAGTGTTGACACTAGCACCATGTGCAAACAGCAAACGCCGCCTTGTGTGCAGTTGTGCAGAGCAGTGCTGCAGGCTGATTCCGGCACGCAATCCGAATACCGAATACCATCGTACTCGGTGCGATGTGTGCGTGCGTACTACTGCAAAGGCGTTTTCGGTGTTCTCAGCTATGTGCTGATGCAGGGTTCGATGCTGTCGTCGATAGCTTATGGCAACAGCAGCAGCCCATCGGCATGCTTCTTCATCCAACGTCTCGTACACAATCTCACGTGTAAGGTGGCAGTAAAACGATTTGCGAACATCCTTCCGCTAGCAAGTCGGTGGTGACACCTGCCTCTTCATTTCCCAACCACGAACGGAGTGTGGGGCTGGGGATGGGGTGCGTACGTGAGGGGGTGCCGTATGTGAGGGTGTGTGTGGAAAATAATGCAAACAAATCTGTTCCGCTTACTTCTGCACCGACTCTGCATCGAATCGAATGCCCATCAGGCACGAGGTCGAAAATTCGACGTAAGACAAACGGCCTGTTCCGGTGGCGGCTGCAGCAGGGTGTACGTGTGCATGTGAGTTTGAGGATCGGAAACGTGAAACGATTTATCAACGACACACACAGCAGCAGCGAACGACAAAACCCCTGCACTGGAGGAACGAGCCAGGGGATCGTACCGTAACGACGACGCCACCATGGAACGCAACTGGGGAAAGAACATCACAGCGCTTTATTTTTAATGCTCACTGGTTGGTAATGGTGCACAAAATGCGTGCACACCTTGTACGTTGCGATACCGAAGCAGGGGAAAAGGGCAATTGAATTTGAATCGATTTTCGTTTTATTTTTCTGTTCATTATTTTTTGTCACACCCTCACACCCAGCCGGAACGGAAAGCCAAATTAACAAACGGTTCTAAAAACGCTGGAAAACGTCGAGTGCAATCCAAACCTCCCGAACCAACGCGCTCGATCTAAATTATAAATTGCAATCGTTGGATCGTTCGTATTCAGACGTTAAGCATGCTGCGGCCCGGAAGGGTTGATGATAAATAATGAACGAAGTTTGTGTGTGTGTGTGTAAGTTTGTTTTTTTTGAGTACCTTTTCTGCTTCGAATGTGCACATGCAGACACATTACCGGTGAAATGTAGCAGAACTGCATCACAATATTGGCACCATACAGTGTAGAAAAACAAAATAAACCAACAACACAGCGCCGGCAAGTGTGTTACGTTGTTCGTTTCAATCGCACTTCAAAAATTTCGATTACGGAAACGGTTTTAAAGAAATGTTTTATTGGCGTCAAACGAACAGATCCACCGGTATCAGATAGAAAATAAATTAAATATTTTCAAATTTTGTGCAACATCATTTGACAAACATTGTTTTTTATTTTATTTTTCCGTATTTTTTTTAATGGTTGTATTACTTAAACAATAACTTGACTAAGAACTACATCTTGTGCAGTAATAAAAATAAAATAAAAGTAGCCACAAAAAGGAGCGACAAGCCCTTTAAAAATAAAAAAAGCTCTTTATGTGCTTAAAAAATAAACTTGAAAATTAAATTTAAAATTAAATATGCAATATGATACACTCCACCTTGTACGATGGAAATGAAAAGTCCATTCATCATTTGCTCGGCTTCTCTCACATCTTACCTCTCTACCGGTGCAACCATCATGTTCCACGCAGCAACATAAACACAGGAACAGCTGAGCAATCATTTTATAACGTTTTTTTTTTACTCTCTCGCGCAATTCTCCTCCACCATCTTATCAAGCACAAACGGAGAACAGCGAACTGGACCGATTGCAGTTTGTTTGTTGATTTTCGGCATTCGGTCCTCAATCTTGCATGTGCCGTCGCGTCCAGCGAGGCTTCGAAAACGCCGGCATGCAATCCGGATGATGCCGCTTCCCTTCTGAACAAACAGATGGTGTGTGCTTGGAAAAAATAAAACCAAATCACTGTCCGTCCGTTCGTCGGTCGTGTTTATTCGGTCTTTCTCCCATCCACACTCGCTTCTGTCTGGTTACAAATTCCGTTCCGTTCCGGGCACAATTCATACACATCGTCGCCGAAAATACACACGCACACACACACACACTGCTATTTCGGTATTTGCCGTTTCTTCTCGCCCTCCTGCCTGGGCGGTTTATCAAGATCGAAAGCAAAATCCACCGGAGGCAGCCTGTCGAAATGGGATTATGCAGGACAGGTGCATACGATGCAGAACCTGCAACCGGTGCCACAAACCAACAACCAAACCCAAAACGGAAGCACCATGCACCATGGGAAACGGAGAGCTTCGACATGGGCACATAAAAGTGCAGAAGAAAAAGAAGTATAAAATTAGAACGAAAATACACACACACACACACACACAATCGCCGGTATGCTTTATGCGTTTTTAAAACTGAGAAATTGTTGCCTGCAAGAAATAAGCGTATGCTCCCCTTCCCAGCTGGAATCGTTTGGGACGAAAATGGGAGGAAAAAGGTAGAAAAGCAAACGGAACTAATTGGATCATTCCGATCGTCTGCACGTGCACCATTCCAATGCCGTACTAAAACAGAAAGAGAAAGATAGAGAGAGATAGAGAACAAGAAAGAGAGAAAAAAGAGAATGCGAGAAGCGATGCATTCGGTCGATTTTTGCTCCTTCTGTTTTCTCATTTCTATTATCAGCTTCTTACCGTGCTTCCGACGTTTCCTTCTACGTTCGTGCGTTGCAAGTCGATTGTGGGGTTTAGCAAATGGGGAGAAAATAATTAAAATTGAAGCAATTCGACTGTGACCACGAGCGAACCGGGCCAAAGATGAGAAATAAAATAAAACGAATACAGCAGGAGCTAATAATGCGTTTTATGTGTCTGTCGGATAAAATTTTATATGTCACATTCGATAAGATCTTTCTATTAATAGATAATATCTTAAGTTTGTGTAAAAAACCAAAAAATGTATCTTTTTCATTATAAAACAATATAGCTAAACGTGTTTGATAAATCTTCAACGTGAAAATAATTGTGAAACACAACAAATAAAAAAGGTGCGTTATTTTACTTGATACGAACCCTGCCTAAATTGACAAATGCCAGTCAACTTTCCAACCTATTGGTTTGCTATGATTGGACTTGCGAACCTTTTTTCACGTTCATCATAGTGCGTTTCATCTTCAAAGATAAGTATCTAATCTAATCGCAAGCTACAAAACATAACGACTCAGAAAATTAAGCAAACCCTTGGCAACCTTTTCACCAATCCAATCATCATTTCCGCAGCGAAACCTCGCGCCTGGAATCCAATAAAACCGAAAACATTGCGGACCCTAAACGGGCAAAACTCACACAGTGATGGTTTTCTCACTTCCAAACGGGGTGTCCCCATAAAACGGCGAATAATTACTGCCACACCGACAATCGTAAACACGCTCCAGGGCAGGTGCGCGAAAGGTGTCGGAGCTTAATGGAAACGAACTAAAACCTCATCTCGGAAGCCCCCGCGTCAGCCGTGCGAATTTATAGTTCGCATGCAATTTGTTCGGCCTGATTCGAACTGATTAGCGTTCCGATAATGGACGGTGTGCTTTTCACGATTCGATTGAAATTCGATCGGAAATTTCGGAAAATTCGTCGGACCCAAAGAAAATGGTGCGTGAAGTAAATGAAAGACTATGGTCGAAATATAGCTTAAACATTTTAAAAATCTGTTGTAGTTGTGAATTACGAAGAAACTTAAATTTAAATTTCTTTTATCAAAAACAAAATAATAGCCAATTAATTTAACCAAACATCGATTGAAATTTCGGATCAAATGCTGGCGGCAATGAAGAAGACTACTTCCATAAGATACCGCCATCATACAGCGCGTCAACGAAGCAACGATAAGTGTCAACCGTTTATCGTAAACTAATGCTTATTAAAAGCTTAACCGTTTGCGTTGTTGTCGTTTAATTTTCGCCACCACCCCCGCAGCGCGCACTAACTCCAACACCTTCCTGCCGAAGATTTTAGAATTTACTTAACCTCTAGCTTCGAACACACACCCCCTACCGTTGTCGCAGCTGTCATTTTTTGCTCGGAATAAGGTTCGCAGCAATAAAAAAAGAACAAAACAAAAAACAGAAGAAGCAATCCTCCAATGAAGTTTCTGCCGGCACGACCCCGTCGTTCTTTGATAAGCTGCGAGCGAAAAAGGTTGGAAAATCTCACCTTTCGTTACGAGGTGGGCTGTGTGACATTTTGAAAGCGCTCCCTCCTTGGCCGTGGGCGATGGTCTGTGTGCGTGTGTGGGCACGAAATAATTTCCCTAACATTATCAACTGTGTTTCTCACTCCACCACCACCTGAGCATACGGGAATATTTTTCAAACACTTGAACACTTGCTGCTAGGAGGTTATTTTTATCTTGCAACTAATAAGAAGTATAAGCATCTAGCTAGCCTTCTTACGGAAAGCTTTCCCGGTACGAGCGGACCACCATTCGAACGGCAAAGATTTTCGCGACGCCCCAACCGCGAGCTATAATTTATGCACGGAACCATACACACGAGAGACTTGTTTCACCGTGCGAAGTCACGCTGTTTCGTATCCGCGAGCGGTGCTAAGATCTAAGAAAAAATCCTGCACGAAAGATAACCATATGGGGACGATATCTTTAGGCGCTTTTGTATCGCACCGTGGAAGCATTGAAGAGTCCGCATCAGGGAGGGAGCACAACAGCAATGCCAATTTACCGACAAGTAGAGGAGAGGATGTACATCCAAGAGTACAACGACTTGGTTCTAGGCGTTGGATGGGTGTTCCACGATCCGGCGTGCAGAGCAAGAATGCGGATAGACAGGTTTTTTTTTGCGGACCTAAGTGGGCCGTTTGGGATCTGCCAAAGGCCACAGAGGCATGGACAGCACCCTGCTGTGATGGCGGGGTGACGAAAACGTATTTGTACCGTTTGAGCATATGATATCATCACCGTTTCAAGAATGGTGTGTTGGAATCGGACTTGCAAGCTTGTGTCTGACGCAGTGCGCCGCTGAAGTGAAGTTGATCGGCGATGATCCAGCCATTGGGTAGCCGTTTCGAACCGTTTACTGGTGGCACTAAAATGTATCAGACAGTTGTTCACCTCCGCACGCACTCCAATATTCAATGTCCCAAAACCCGGTGCGTCCTTTACAAAACCGTGCCGAGGGAGCGCGCACACATCGAGGCGTATTTCACGCTCGCTGAGCCGAACACGCCGAGCGTCGGCAATCATATGGTTATTCCAATTAGCAGCTTCGCCGGAAACTCTCGCATTGTTTCGAACTGTGAATTAACTAATTTAGCTAATGACCACCTTGCCGCTTAACAACCCGATGCAGCGGGTGTGCGCGCCGTTATGTGTGGCATTGGAAAGTTTTCAAAGCGCGCCCTTGCATCGAACGTGGCCGGTTGGTGACGGGCGCTCAGTTTGCAACCGTGCGCCAGAAAGTTTTGTGGTTTTGTTTTGATTACAACTGTTTCAGTTGGAGTTGCAGTGAAACAAAAAAAAAAACAAATTAGTTCTGCAACGCAGTGTCGCTGATGGAAAAGTTTCTCTTGCACCGTGTTGCATCGAGTGTCCGGGAAAAAATAAAACATGATTGGACTCCCTTTTCTAGTCGTAAACTTCAAGAACGGACCAGAGCTCCCGGAGGAACTGTCACCCCGAAAAGGTTCCCTATTTTCACGCCTCTCAGCCCACCGGGAAATGAACAAGTTTTACGTTTTCGTTGCCACTTTTTTGGTTCCGTTGCCACTTTAGACATTAGAACACCGACCGGGGAGCATAAGCGGTTTTGTCACACCTTGTGGAACTGGAGCGCACAACGCAAAAGCGCTTATAGCTAAGTCTTCATGCTGGAATGTTGCGATATACCTGCCGCAGGGTCTTTTGTAATCACGTATGCAAGAAATCATTCAACTTACACTTATGAGAAACCTCGCTCTAAAATGCTCCATAGATTAACACAGGCAGGAACGTCAGTAGAGTGCGTTTCGAATTCAAGACATAAGACATTACGGAGCCATTTAGTCTTTGATGAGTGTAATTTCATCGGAAACTTTACAGTCCTTTCGTTCTGCAACCCTCCGACAGCAAGTTCGCCGCCATTGAAAGGCCATAACGCTGGCGAGTGAATTTAATCTCGAACTTTCAACACACACTGATCTGAACTGACGGCAAATACTTGTAAGTGAATCGAATGTCTGCTATAACATATCCGTTCCTTCCTTGCCTCAGCCAAGAGCGTGAGGAGATTGATTTGTTCTGCTCTGGCACATTTGCACCGAAAATTGCTTTCCTTTCCACGGGGAAGCATTCTACGATCCCGGGTAGCTCCCATATCGCTGCTGATTGAAGTCATCCGTTATCGCACCGGCTTCGGACTGTGTGTGGAGCACACTCCTAATGGATGAACTTATTCGCAGTGGAACGTGTGTATCTCAGTGTGTATGTGTGTGTGTGGTGCGGGGTGCTATTACTTCTGCTACGATTGCTTCAAATTGATGATGCCCAAATACTCAACAACCGTGAAGCTGAGATATATCACCCAGCACAGAAGTAGATCTTCGTATCGGCACACTCACCTCTGGACGGTCAACTCTGACCCAAGCGCGATGGACAGCTGGGGAAGCTTTCTAAAACTTTGGACTTTCTTGAAGACTCGTCTTGCCGAAATGCGCTTCCGATGTGATAAATTATCCGCCAGCAGGGTTTTTGCGAATTTTGGATTCCAGATCCCAAATCGCGGTAGGATCTATGGCCGCGCTGTGCCGGATGGAATGGGAAGGGTGGTGTGAATGTATGCATTGTGGGGTATATACCGTTTTTTCGGTTGCGGTTCAGTGAACCGGTCGGAATTTCTTCGCGTGTTTTCGCGTTCCGAGCGCTCATCTCTCATCATCTTTTCGCATGTTGGTCGTGTTTTTTTTTGTTATTGTTGTTACCGCTGTTGTTAGTTTGCATCTGCTGCTGCGCGCGAGCGAATTGGCAAAAATATAAAAATCACACCCGGTGGTGATGGCCCCATTCCCACCGCCAAGCGGGTTCTCTTAACCCGCACACGTGCAATACTGACGACGCTGGGCAAAGGGAAAAACTTTGTGCCCCGTTCTGGAAGCGAAAATAATGATTATCTTTGTAGCCGGGGTTTCGAGCGATTCCGGGCCATCCAACTTCAACTCTTCGTATGGGACGCATCAAAAGCGCCAACTTCTTCGCAAAACCATATGGAGAGCTCAGCAGAAGGCAGAAGGTTAGACGACTATCTCGTGTGCTCGATCGCAACGGTGCAGAGATTGTGAGCATCAAAATGAGAAAAACGTACCAGCATCGCACATAAAATGGGGAATGAGGAGAGAAAGAAAGCAGAGTGATGCAGTCTGCCACAGGGATCAGAAAGTTTGGATGGAAAGATCAAAACTTCTGGCACGTTAACGTTTGCGGATGATCCGGCACGCGGCAAGAACCGGCTCCCATTTCGAAAGTCAGTTATTTCATGATCGTTTCTTGGTCTAGCAGATATTGGATACGACTAGGTGGACTTGCGTTTGAATATCTTTGTGACAACGGCTTTCCTCCGGTGAAGGTGTTACTTCAGGCGTCACACGCCCTAGATCTTCATCTATATGAGTTTGAACTCTAAGAGTTGTTTTCAAACATTGACATGGTGTTGGAAAATGTCGTTAGCTTTCAAACAACATCTTTATCATGAAGAATTTTAATCTTAATATACAAGATTATTTCTACAAGATGTTCACCTGGAGCATGTTAGTGGGATGGATGTAGGATGGATGTGAAGGAAGTAAGCTTCACTGATCATCAAAACGATTGCGCTGAAAAGTTTCGAAAGAGTCAAAAATGAAAAAAGTCTAATGTTTAATCATTCTTTACCATGGATTTCTAGCCCCCGTAAACCAGTGCAAGCAAAGTCAGGAAGTTTGAACTAGAATCTAGAAAAGAAGTAAATGTTGCTTCCTCCCTGTGTCTTCTCTTTATCGAATGAATGCGCAGGACCCGATGCGACAGACGCAGAAGTTAGAAGCGGCAAGAAGAAGCAAATAATAAATTATTAAAATACCACTTACCACCTCCTGACGGGTGGATGCTGGTTCTGATAGCGCGAGGTGCCGGTGAGTAATTGGCCCACGGTGATGTCCCATAAGCAACGCTTGACGGCAAGGAAGCAACACAAAAAAGAGCACAATTTATACGGTCCACGAAAGAGCATCTTGTAATGCTGCTTTTGCAGGAAAACGAGCGGGGCAAACCTTTTCCCAAATACGGAGGGGTGCCCCACCAGGGCACATTCCATTTGCTTCTTGGGTGAGTTCCCTTGGGCGCATCCCTCCAACCACGGGATGTGTTTCACGCTCAGTATAGTCCATTTGTTTCACCGACTGGGGTGGCCAAGCCAAGCTGAAATCGCCCTCGGTTTGCGCGAATAAATAAATTAATCGAACCCAAGGAACGGTCCATTAGCGCTCCCACCACCCCCGATGGAAATGCAATACCACGGGACTCGCCAACTTGAAGTACTGGACGTAGAGGAACACGTTCAGGGGGTTTGGAGCATCGATAGACGATCGATAGACATATACACACACGCGCAGGTTGAGTAATGGTTTCTACGCTGATAAACCACAGCAAAAAGCAGTGAGAGTCGTGAAAATACCCAACGAGAACCACAAGGCCCCGATATCCTGGCCGTGGTTCCCGCTCCATACGGAGTCGGTGTATCGGTACCGTCCATTTTTATGTGGTTCCAGGGTTTCCCGGGTTTTGCACAAAACCACGACAGCACCGGAGCAGTACACACACACGGTAGGGCTTCCCACTTACCCACGATTGGCCGTGCCTGGCGCACTTTATTTCCATCGTTTGCATTATTCACGGCGGAAATAATGTCCCTGCTGCTGCTGGCGGCGGTGAAGAAGCCGCAATAATATTTCGTGGCACAAATTACTTGAAATATGACCTCTCCGTAATAAAACTGCGAGTCCGTGCTTCCGGTCCCGGGTATACTAGGCCGGCGAGAAACAATATTTAGCTGTCGGGCGTTTCGTCCTTCCGCAAACAGAGTTTGCAGAGTTGATACAATGTAGATTAAATTTAACGAAGCGGCCGCGTTGCTACAAGCGCTGGCGCGTACGGGCCGGGATGAGAATTGCGCTAAGGATGCCTGCGAATGGGAGCAGTAGCAAACATTTCACCTTAAAAAAGGAAATATCGAACTATAAAACATTGACACAGTACATGCTGGAACGATAATTGCAAGAGACCGTAAATAATATGAAAGGCTGATAAGTAGAC
>JXXA01005997.1:0-27084 GCA_000956255.1 Anopheles punctulatus
AATCAATCATCTCAAGTGTTAATATGTTATAATTTTCTATGAAACCGAGAGAAATCGATTCTACGTTACAGTGCCAACGGACCGTGACATGTTTGTAACGACTGGAGGAGAAACAAAATGACGGAAAAATAAGTTATCTAACCACATTTTCGCACAAACTAATATGCAAATGTGATACGCGCTGAAGTAAAGCATTTCCGGCGAATGAGCGAACCTTCGAACGCTGCTAACGGACGTGCTATAAGGCGATCGAGTTTTGTTGCGTCTTAACCCAGTATCTCGCGAGGATCGGAAACGATATCGAATTTCCTATGAACTTGTTTTTTTGGCTTTGAATTATTTCCGCTCGAAATGCGATTTCGATCGTGCGAAGAATAAAAGTCGTGAAGATTGTTGAATCGTTCCACATCGGTAACCGCACAATCGCGGAACGAATGACTGCAGGTGGGTATTCGGCTGCAAAAAGCATTGTGATGTCATTTTCGCCAAACCTCGACACGATGACCTTATGCGAGACTCCTCCAAGGCTGTGGGACAATCGGGTGCGATTTGGTCAGATAAGCTAGAACTATGTGAACTTTGTGATTCTGTGGTGTCCATGGAGTAGGTCTAATGTATCTAAGCAACAGTTTCAAATAGACATTGCCAGTTTAGATCAGATTAATGCAAGGTAGCACGACCATAACACTTCAAGCAAAATGGGGCTCTATAATAAATCCTACAACCAATTTCCACTGAACCCTTGAGCAACAAGCTAAATCTCAGACCCTTTGTATGATGCCTCACCAAAGTGAGCATTATGGAAGATTTATTAGCAAAACCAACACTGTTACCTCCAGCATTGCTTCGTGGAAACGTTGGAACATGCAGGCAAGATGAAGCGTTTTGATTGAATTATGGAATCATAGCCCCATCGTCATCATGATCGTCGACGATCATACATATTAATCCATCTTTTATTGGACTCCGTGTGCGCTGTTGTGTACATGCCAATTTGCTGACACTTGCTGTCAAGCTTGTACAGCTGCAATAGAAACCCAGAAGGTTGCAGACGGTTAGATTTCACAATTGATTCGAAAGAGGACATCCTTGGTAACGTGAGTATCACGTAACGTGAAAAAATCGAACCTGTGTCTCTGACATTTGCAATTCGAATCGCATGATCAAATCGCTTGAAGAACAAACGTAATTATTATATTCTCAAATAAAATAACCACTGTCGTCCAGTTGAAGCTCGCATAGTGTCGCATATTGTTCGAGACACGATCGATAATCTGCTTTTACCTTCTGTATAAAAGTTTATAATTTGTATGATTGTTTTATTGACCAAATTTAAGCATTTTTTACGTTATCAATCGATTGCATTTATTGATATAAAATAAATTTGTTTAATTTAAAGTTCAACACAATCTTTAAGTATAACAATCAGTAAAATGATTTATTATATTATAAACGTCTTAGCTTATGTTACTTATGCTCATTATAGTGTTTAATGCTACCTGCAAATACTCGCGAAGTAAACAACCTACTGCACCTTTCCGTGAAAATGAATCACTCGACCCCGCAAGCGGTGAGACCACTTACCGAATTCGCTGCCGGCGCTCGCAGGTGACAGATATTATTGGATTTGCAGCGGATCCAGTGTCGTTACGCGTGGCACGCAACGAGTGGTCCCTTCACACGCTTGAGGTGTCGTGAAACGGATTCATTTGTCCACGCCACTAGTTGCCCGAGAGGCCGACAGTCGTGATGATCGACTCATGAAACGGATCGAACGCGCGCTACCACTGGATGACTGATTGAGTAATAAAGCAGAAGTAAATTATGCTAAAACTTCGGTGCTTCAGTGGCTTCATGTCACGATGGGGACCTACATTCCGGTCGGTGAAAGATTTTCAATAATTAAATAAATTATTTAAAACATATAATGCTACACCCGGTTTCCCAAGCCTCATCTGATTGAGGTTTAATTTTGCTAACTCACGCAGGGTTTGCGTTAAATTTATAAACTTCACCCGTATTACCTCACGTTTATGATGGGATCGTAAAAATATCCGGCTCGACCACGGACAGCCCCATATCCGTCACGGTATTAGCCAGCCAACAGGTTTGGGAGTTTCATCGCATCCTTGGCACGAAGGGCGGCCAACCTTTCACTTTTTTTTCATGAGTGTCCTTACATGGACACGGTCGTAAAAGATGGTATGACAGTTATGTTTCAATTTTAAATGTCTCGATATTCGGCGCCTTTACCGGGTGCGGCAAGTGCTCTTAGGTTTTGTTTGTTGTTTCGGCAATTTTCATTTATTTAATTACGCGCTTTAATTTGTTAGCGGCATAAGCTGCCGTTATTTTGTCTGGTACCTGTTTACAGGTGATTTTAAATAATTTAGCTTTCTTTCCGTGCATATGCACCGTTTATCGATGGCAACATTATAATTAGTTTGGACTCTTCAACATTCTTCACAACAATTTGCACATTAAACAGTTGGGATTAGTATCAATATTGACTGATAATTATTTAACGCAACATGTCTTCTATACATGAAGATTTTGTGCTTGGAATGGTTTATTTGATGTTCAGGTTAATTTTAGAATTATTTTATATCATTTTTTACTTATGTTCATCAAACAAATTGGTGAAATTGATTGTTTGTTTCTGAAAGCATTTTGGTTAGCTATACGGTAATGTGTCCTTTATTTAACTTTATTAAAAATGGTACTTGTTTTATCCATTACTTTATGAATATTTTATTTCAAGACACACAGTATGTCTTGATAATTTGAAGAATAAAACACATACTAATTTCTATGTTCATTATTCTGGTAATTTTATTATTCTGGTAATTACTAAATGACAATATTGTTTGTCAGGTTTCTGTAATTTTTTATTGCGTGATTGTTGAAATTATATTTTAACCTTTTTTTAATTTTAAACAACTGTTTTAGCGACCTTCAAGCATGCTTCATGCTCATGGTAACAAAGATCATTTCCCTAAATAAAACAAAGAAAAACCATTGTTTTGGTTTTCCGTTACATTTTTATCCTCAAACCTCATACTCAATATTGAATGTGTGCCACACGTGAGTCTATGAACTTGTAAACGATGCACCTAAAAATAGCGACACTCGATGGTTTCGGTTTCCGTTCATCCCCAAAAAACTGTTCGTTCAAACTGTATTTGATGCATGCGCGAAGAACAGGAAGAGTAAGTGCTGAATTTACATGCGCCATTTGTTGGCATTGGTAAAACAGGCGAAACCAGCTCGGGATGTGGTTCCCATTACAGCGAAAATTATAGCTATCTTCAACGTGAATACTTTTCACCGGACAAACGGATGCACCTGTTAGGGGTGCAGGAAGTCCACGATATGTTTATGAGCTGGCTTTCAATTTGTATCCAGTTGTGGGCATGATTGGCTTATTTATAATCTACCAAGCTGTGGGTAACATTACGAAATGCATGCGCGCTGTCCTGGGTATGTAGCACACCTTAACGTATATTAAAACAATTCAATTCGAAATCAATCATTAGTGATATGTAATTATAACATATGATTAATGGTGTCGCGTTTTGGCGTGCAAATTCGAATTCTAAACACAACTTATTTCACAACTTCAGCCATTGACGAGATTGCACAACGTGAGACCAACCCTTCATTCATCAATTCCAATCACTTCTCGTCAGCTAGCGACGCATGCGTTCGAAAATTAGTTCGAATAAGGATCGAGTTAATTTATGCACCCGACGTCCACTGTGGCAGTGTTCCACTTTCTGGTGCGTTGTGTGTTTTGTTTTTGCTTTGCCTTCTAAACCTTAAACAAATACGTGGCGGGCAAAACCAGCAAGCCACAAGAGACCATACTGTAAGAAGCCTTCAGCACTATTGTGAGTATAGCGAAAAAAAAAACATCCTACCAGCCCTCCCGACTATGTGTACGACATGTTCCACGGCACTCTGCAAACATCATAGCGACTGGCCACCAACGAGGGGCAAAAAAGTGCTCCACCATCCGAGGTCCTTTCGCGTGCGAATAGGTGGAGGTTTGACTTAGTTAAGCTACATTTTAATTCCAATCAACTTTACTCGCCGCTCACGCATCCCCAGTCCAGCCCCAGAGAAGCGACACACGTTGCAAATAATATTGTCATGTCGCTGTGCGTGTGCAACTGTTTGGCCAGACACTGTGTGATAGATGACTGCGACTTGTCAAATTCACACATCCTTTTTGCTGTGAAATCGCTGGAATACATGTTCCTCGATACGAGATGTGCCAGCACAAGCTTGCAAGCATTTTTGTGTTTAAATACTTGCGGGGGGATGTTTTTGTTGCTCTTTCGTTTCGATACTTAATCCATTCCAACCTGTCTTTTAGCGAATACCATTACTACTTAATTGGAGGATTAAGCCCACGAATGAGGTGTATGAGAATATTGCCGAGATGAAATGTGGACGTACACAACTAATCAGTCACTTGTCCGGAGCGCTTGATTTACGTTCCGCGTGCTTTCCACTCGGTACGGAATTTCCACCGCGGACATAATCGTACGTTCGTTCACATGCAGAAGCCGAAAACTGTCAGATAAATTTTTGCATACCCTTCGTCCGGCTGATCGACGGCAACTGTTGATGATCGCCCGGCAACAACGGCAGCCGTACAGTGCTTCGAGTGAAAGATTTTCATCTCTTTTCGGCAACTTTTTTGACAGGTACGGCGATTGGCGGCAACGTACTTGCCGCAAAATCACGCGGCTCTCGTGCAAAAATGGCCGCTTCCATGTCCCTTCACTTGTGCTCACTCGTGCTGCTACTTTGATGGACAGCGTTCGATGCAAAAATGGACATATTTTGCTACCGATCGCTTGACGGGTTGGCGCACGCACGCGATCTGCACTTTGGGAGCTGTTTTTTTCCATCGGTTCCTTCGCGCTCTTATCTTTTTTTTTGCTTGTCTCTTTAGCTTTGCCCGAGCATGGCTCGTTTTTGGCACGTTTATGGCCTCCATCGTGTGGTGTGCCCTCGAATCGAAAGGGATACTTATAATGCTATCGTGCAGGAATTTGGCTCGATTTGAGCTTCAATACTTACTTAATTGATTTCTTAATTGCATTGTGATACGAAAGCCATCTCTTTCGAATCTCGATTCATCGATTTTATATAACTATTAATTTGATTTAAATGTTGTGCTTTGTAGAAAAATTTTCAATAGCAACCTTTTCATAGACCAAGTAAATACTACGAGGATCTGGTTGACTAAACATGAATCAAATGAAGTTGAATTGACTAAATTTTATTGTTTTTTTTATTCATTTCACATTTATTCACGATTCATGGTTAGCTAATGGTAGAGAATTTTTATACAAAATTGTTTCCTTGAGTCGAATTTTTCTTCATTTTTGTTGTATTCTTAAAGATCATCATATTCATGTATATTAGTTGAATACCATATTCTATATTATTGTTTTGAATCAGCTTGATCAAATGATTTCATTCGTATTTTTGTCTCACTGATATGTTCCTAGTGGTTTAGTTAGTCAATGCAATTATTCGTTACACCATGAATGTAACAATTAACCAATAAAAATACTACTTAAAATAACGGAATATAAACATCTTTGTTTATGTCAGCTTTGATTAACCTATTTGTGATATTTACAAACATTCTTATCGCATTAAACATTGAGAGTGCTAATCGATCACTTCTGCACACGATCCTGCAAGAATTAATGGCGTTCTATTTCTGTTTTGATAACTTTAAATCTCAGCCATGCCATTTTGAAGATCAATCTTCCCTAAAATCAAAGCGGAAACAACAGCATCGTCCCAATCGTACGGCAGCATCGTCCGTCGGCCAAAAAGCGCAAACACATTTCTGAACCCGTTTTGCTCTTGTGATGCCCATCGCTTGCACACACACATGCATTGTGCTCGCACAGAATATAAATAAATCCGCACGCCGTCATTCCCTTTCGGATTGGGTTTGCCTGTTTTGCTTCCTCATACCCTTTACATCAAAATGGGAAAAGCAAAAATTACACATGCTTGGTACACATTTCAACTCACCCTCATGGTTCTCATGATAAAATCGCACACGCAGGCCGACCGGCGGCGTGTATGTTGTTTTGGCGGTTCCCAGCCCACCCGTGCTGCCGCGCGGCTTTTCGTACCGACGTAAGAAGCGATGTTTATTTTCGTTTACGATAGAAAGTGAAATTTTACGTTCGACTGGCTGCTCTCGTGCTTAACCGGCTGGGTGCGCACCCGAATTTCGGGTTAAATGTTGTTTCTTCTTATGTATTATTTCTTACGTGTTATTGGGTTTTTCGTTTGCATTAAAAAAACTCAAACTCAAATTTGTTTACATGCACACTCGGTGCTGGCGGTTTTGCGATGTGATGTGTTGGGGTCGAATGTATAGATTCGGTCTCTACATTAGAAGGCCTGACTCTCGGTACGTAGTTGTGTTGGGTTCGTTCATCGAAATAATGTAACGCAATGTCGGTAAAAATTTTGCCTACCTTTGACCACCGCAGTTGTAAAGGCAAGTTGAGAGAGAGAGAGACTGCAAGAGTGTCTGAAATTAGGCTGAACAGATGATGATGATTAAATGTAATTTGCCCGATCGGCAGAGTGTTGCGTTGCGAAGTGGCTGTTTGTCGCGTAATTTATTCGGGAAACGTGCCCACTAGGTAGTCATTTCCTCGTCGTCACTCGACATTTATCCACCAAACATACGTTCATTGGCATGCGACAAATTTTGCCAACCAGCTGCAACCGAGGTTTCAGTGCTTCTTTTTTGGCTTTCGCCATGATGCAGCTCGATTCGAACCCACTCGATGACAGGCTCGATGATTTATGTTTCCGACCAATGCCTTCAGCACTCGAGAAACGGTGGTTCTTTTACGAGTGCGGTAATTGGATGGATTTCGTCGAAAGACTCGTTTCTGGAGCAACTTACCGAATTGTAACGCAAGGCACAAGAATGAGATAAGCATAATTGCAACAGTATGTTATACGTCGTCAGCAGCAAAGATCAAAAGCGAATGACGAGCGGTCCGACAAACGTTCAAATGAAAAATACGAACTGTCCTCGCACGTAATTAGAGCAATCCATCTACTAGCTACTAGCGACTAAAAGTGATCGCATACGAATTCGGAGCATACCGGTTATAAACGTTGTAAAACGGTGATTTATTTTCTTATGCATTCAACGCCTTCCTTTTGGAAAGTATTCCCCAACGCGATTTGCACACAAGGCGTAACCAAAAATAAATTAAATGCTACAATGATAACCATCTCCTGGGGCGGAGTTGAAGTTTACCACTAATTATCCTCCGGCTTAACATGCGCTTCAATGCTGCTTATCGAAAATCGATCGCCATGCTACATAAATCCTGGATTGTGTTTCTTACCGCAGGCATAACAAACCATTCTCTGTGTAGTTACTTATCTCGAGATCACCCTGCAGGATAAAAGGAAGTCTTGCCGGCATGAGCTGGATTACCTTGTCGTTGTTTCTGGTAGACATAAGCAAATGATAATTGAAATGTGAACAATCTCGCCCGTTAGTTCATTGGACTGTTCTTAACGGACTCATTGAGCTCAAGATCATATAGCTCAAAAAGAGTTTTGCAAGACAACTGGTAAAAGTAAGTAAACTTTGGCTGCTCATGTATAATATAATATTGTGATTAAATTTATGTATTGAATGTGTTTGTAGCATATTTCATTCTATTTCACATGGGTTTCAATAAAAATTGGGTGAATCACGTCATGCGCTCCAAAATTATATTAGCATGAAACAATACGTAATAGGCTTAGAAAGTTACAGATTATTCCAGCAATTGATTATACAGATTGCATTATTAAGACTTTACATCCACTGCGCCTTATCTCGTAGACTTTGATGTCTGATACGCAGATCATCGGCAGTAACACGCAGACGCCACCAGTCTTTCCTGTTGAATTAATCGATTCCAATCGTGCGCGTTTTGACGCACGTCTGTCACTCTCCACCTGACCTAAATCTGACGGCTCCACAACCGAATTTGATTGACAACGGTGCGGGAAACACGGTGTCGGTCAGACACTCGACGGCATCGTAATGTCTGACACGGCTCTGTCTCCCTGGCATATGCGAATTGACAGTTAAATAATCGATAATTCGCTGGAGTCATCATCATTCGAAGGTCTTTCATTAGGCAGATTGGATCACAAATCACGACCAGAAACAAATGCGATGGCAAAAAGGGAAGGGAGCATTCGACATCAATCGTCATTTAGTTGGAGAGTGTTGAAACGGCCGTCGTACTAATGTTAGATGTTCGTACTAATTAAATAATGGACACGTTAATGAACCGCCAAACGAAGCATCATTTGAACCAGTTTGTTTTCAATTGGAAGTGATCGTATTTTTAAAAAATGTTTGCATATATACCATGCATGGTTTCCTTCTGAACTCAGCCTCCAGTTTGTACATTTTACCAAAACTGGACCATTCCCGAGCGGATTCTCTGAATTTGGTAAGCTATAACACAAATCCGATCGCTATCCTTTCTCTCTGCGTGAGGATACATTTCAATAAAGAACTTACGCCACCAGCGGAGGTTAATTATCGTAAAGTTGCACGAAAAATTGATCCGCTTGGAACTGCAATGTCTTGCATTGATCCGCGAAGCAGACCGTAACTAAGAAGCAAATTTATTACAACCCACCGTAAGTTCGAATGTTTGCCAATTTAGAAACCCAGACGTTCAGCATCGCCTTTATCCAAAACCGAACTCAAGTACTCGTGGTCCACTTTTGGGTTGGAAAAGACTCCAGGAGGGGTCCTTTTTGGGATTTGGCGAATCGATTCACGGCTGCTTTGACGTTATTAATATTACTTTCCACAAACCGCACTCGCACTGCGATTGATTTGTGGAGTATAATTTTTTATTCCTTCTTGGTGTCAAAGCTGACAGCCGAAAAAACCGGCGAAAGTAAATTGCGTCCGCGTGGGTTTCTACTGGGCCTCTTGGTTTTCAATCAAGACAAGCTGCAGTCAACGATTTGCGGATTATGGGCCTTCATTGTACTGGCTCGTTTTGTTTTTGTTGTCTAGATAATTCGAAAATTTACTTCTCAGCGTGCGAATTGAATGTTTGTTTTGCATCATTAAGACGTTTATCTGTATTCGTGATTGCTGCGTTACCATGCTACGTGTAAGGCACACCAATTATCAAGTGAACTGTAATGATCGTGATCATATGTTTGCATATATCTGTAGCACAGACCAACCCCAGCAGATACCGTTCACAATTGTTTGAATTCAATTAAGATCCTTAACGAGCCATCGTTTACCACCTACTGCGTTGAGAGAAGTGTATCGGCAGGCAACATAAAGGGTGTACTGATACCAAAATCATCAGATAAAAACCTGTTTTTTGTGCATAAAAAAAAACAAAAAGTCTGACGTAATGTGTGAAATTACTTTCGGATAATCGCATGGTTAGTTTTGCGTCATTGTATCAGACTATATTAATTTTTAGGGATCATTCTATGGTTTTACATTTGCTTTACAGACAAATAAAATAGTTATATAAATAATCAAAACGGTAAAACATGCGATCATCCCATGTTTTGCTGTAAAGTATTATCACGTTGAAAAAACTCCATCTCGTCCTAATCGATATACAACGAATGAAGCACAAATTAATGATGAATGATCCACGACGTTGAAACATGATTTTTAACAAAGGTATATTTATGAACACGTATCTAACTAAGGTTATGTCACCAGATAATCAATGTTCTCTAGCTGACAACAAGTGAAGTGAAACGTGAAAATATATACACGCGTCTTGGCCAAACGACGCCATAAAGACAAGCCCATAAAAGGGTCATCAAATCTTCGAGTGCCAGAACGTGCGTGTGTATGGAAGTTAATCGCTGTGTCTACAATCCTCTCAACCACGCGGGATTGTTTAATTCTCAGACATAATGTTGCAACTCCAGTAAACTTGACCGCGATCAACCAATTACAGGTCCAAAAATAGTGATTCGTGTGTGTCCATTAGTGAGTGAGCAGATAAATAAATACTATCCCATCGTCGTACGATGGCAAACTGCGTGGTAGTTTGATTGTGTTCCAGAGTGGCAAGTCGACCGAAACATCTTCATCGTTGGCTGTGTGACATCTGCTACATTCCACAGAAATCGAAAGGTTACGCTCCAAATCGTGCACGTGTGGTGGCTAGTGCGAGAACACATCTCTTGACTCTTCGCTTTAAAGCAAGTCGCGTCAGTGTCCATTTCTGTTCCAGTAAATCAGCAGAGTGCATTCTTGCATTTCTGCAACTGCGTTGAGTTGCATTCTTCTGCTGTTCCACTGAATTTCTGTGCGACCCGTTGGGTCTTCAAAAATGTCATCGTCCAAATCACCGACGATGAAGTCGGCGCTTCATGGTGGAATTCTGGGTAAGGGGAGCAAAAATGGCAACACCGGTAATGGTAGCAGCCGCACTGAGGATCCTTCGACTGGAGTCGCTCCGGGTCTCACTGCATCTGGGTGTAAGTACGACCGAAGCATTGAGGACACGGTGGTGGCCTTGCGCCGCGAGCTTCGTACCGTGTACGAAACGCTACGAGAGCAGAACGAGAAGCTTGTCGATCTGGAAAAGGATGTACGTGATCGGGATATTAGTATACGCTATTTGAAGAATGAATATCGTAAACTGAAGGAATATTATCAGAGCAACAAGAGCGATCTTTCAGTGCCGCCGAACTTTAGCCTGAACGGAAGTTTTAACAAGGAGAACGGTGCGGCAAGCGTCGATGATCTGCTGCAGAAACTCCAAAAGGAGCTGAAGGAAAAGGATCTGATGGTACGTGAGCTGAATCAGAAGGTGATCCGTCTGTCGAACAATCTGATTTTTGTGCAGAAAGAATCTTTGAGCAAAGATGATCGGTTGGACGAGCTGCAGAACGAGATCGATAAGTTCCGCCAGGTGGTAAGTAGAAGGACTATCGCGATCACGGCTGAGAACGTGTTACCGTCAATGTGACATCTTTATCATGCAGGTTCGGCCCATCACAAAGGCGATGATCGAGAAGCGTTGCTCGGAGGACACTTTCGACTGTTGGTCTCCGGGAGTGGAGAACACACGCGTGCTACCCATCACCGAAACACGCATCAAACGTCAAGCTATCAGTGCGGAACCACTATCCTCACTGGCTGGAATGCAGGGCGATCTCATCAAGATACCTAAATCATCGCTGTAAGTTGAAAAGTGTGTTAAAGCAGGAATTCCGTCATGGAAATTAACGACTTGGTTTAGCTTCGAACTCTGTGGAGGCGATATTCACACGCTCCAGATAGATAGGTCTGGCAGTTTGCCTCCATGCGTACACTGCATCCGATATCGGCGTAGTTCCGTGTGGTACGTGCCAGTGACTGATCGAAGGATAGCTAGAAAAAATGCTGCTACCATTGGTGGCAACGAGCGATTTTCCCCGCGTCCCATCCGAGTGTGGGTTTTTCCGGTGACATGTACATACCGTTTCGATTGCGTGAGAAACTGCGAGAACGTCTGGCAGTCATGTTCGTGTGACATTTGTACATTTAACGTTGCGAAACTAGATTCCAGATGATACGAAATCGAGGTGTTGTTGCGAAATACGCACGATCGCCTCCAGAAGTTAGCGTATTTTGTATTCCTCGCAGAGCAAAATGGCTCTATTTTGCATAACTTTGGGCGTACCATCTCCTAATAAGGATGTAATCTATCTACAGCAGCCCTGTGCCGACCACGGTTGTGGTTCCATTTTGTTTGCGTGTCCGGTGGTAGTTAATTAAAATGTTTACATTCCTCCCTCTCTTCTATACTCCGGTCCGCGGCGTGACCGTCGCGCAAATTAAGCGGCATTAATTCTGTCACTGATTAGGACCACCTTTTACCCCCTGTGCGCACTCCCAACGCCGTTCGGTGTTGAATTGAGCGATGGTATACTCAGCGCGGCAAGAGCATCTATACGCACCAAGATGCATGTTAGTGTGCAACTAACCTCTTTGGGTCGTTGTACGCAGCTAATACCAACGTAATGGCGAACCGTTTCGTTCCGATGGATGAGTGCATCGAACGGACAGCGCTAATGTAGATGAACGATTTAATTCAATCTAAATTAATAGCACACTGCTCGATTAGACATAATCCGGCCCAACACCGGTGGCCGGTACCGGTGCAGTGTGGTTTGCGATGGTTGAGTGGAGGAAGTGATTTTTCATCGAGTCTGATCTGAAATATATTGATCACCTGTTTGCACGACAACGGTAAACCGTTACACATTGAGTCCTGTTTCATGAGTTCTCTATCGATTAAATACTTCATTATTGCAAGATATATAAACAGGAAATATATTGTAATATCTTTGTTATAATAATACTTGTCATACATATCGGTTGATTGGTTCTTCTGTTAATCATAAAATTTTAGTTATTGGACATTATCGATGATAAGCGAAATAATTTAAACAATTGGTTTTACTAATTTAAGTATGTTCAGCTAATTTAACATTTTGTGTTTGGAAGAAACTTCATAAAATTTATGAACTAACATGTCAACTAATGTTTGCTTTTCAAAACGATTAAGTTCACCAACAACTGCAATTTTTGAAAGGTTATCTTGTATGAATAATAATTTTAAGTCAATTTGTCAGCTGTAAATATTTAATTAATTGTTCCATGAAAAACCTGTAAGTCACATGTGATCACCAGATTTCATCCAAGGCCACAGAACCATCCATCTAACATAAGCACTGTGCATCTTCGTCTGATGCTTCAATCTAAAATATAAGTCTTCCAGTTGTCTCCCAAAATGGAGAAATGAAATAAAACCAAAACTGTCTAACCTTGAGCGAGGCGTGAGTAATCTGCTGCTAATTACCTCATTAATAATTGTGCTCACGTCACTACGACGGCGGCTAGCGCAAAGGTCGATCATCATATGCGTGTCAGTGGGTATACACGCCTTGTGTTTGGCGGAGGCCACACTCCCAAAAACAGAACTTGGAACCACCGTTGAAGGGTGGCGATCCTTACGAGAATCGCAGTGAAGCAGTCAGACAATGCAGACACAACCCGAGGGTTTTTGGAACGAATCAAGGGGCATGACTAAAGGGGCAGAGCGGGAAGCACATTTCGAATTTTATAGAACAAGCTTTGCTTCAGCACGTGCCGTGCCCAGTACGTCTACTCCGTCTACTGTCTAGTGCGGCTACCACAGCCTACGCATAAGCATGTTATTCCGCCCAGAAATATGTGACATTTGCACTCCATGGGAACTTCATACGCCCATACGCCAGTGACTTGGTGTGCTAACACAAAATGCCTCTAGCAAGCTAGGCTGTTCTAGTATCCTCACGTAGCGAGGGACTTTACATGTTCCTTTCTGCCGGGTATCATAACCTCAAACCCACGAACCAACAGCTAAATCCATGATCAACCCACCTGGTGGTTCCGTCATCGGACCGGGTCTCTCACTCACCGTACTAATATGTTCGCTCTGTCCGCTTGCAGTCGGTAAATTTTATGCCTTCACTGAGACTCTAACAGTCATCGCTTGTCACCATTAAACAACTATGACAATTTCATTAACCGCCAGGCATATACGAGCCGTACGTTTGCACGGCAACATCGTTGTGTGTGTTTTTCTGTTATTCACCTCGGAAACCATAGCGTTTGTAGATCTTTTTCGCTAAATGTTTTATGCGTTCTCGCTACTTTCGACCATAATCGTAAAAATTAATAACTCCAATTCCAACCACGCGACAACAACCAACGGGTCGAAACATTGTACCTGCTACCGGTAGCTGCGAAGGTGGAGCTTCAAGTAGAGGGTGGGACATTGGATGGATTTATTGTCCGGTTAAGGTACGAACCGGGTGACAGTTTTCATTACACTTCGACCATGTGGGAAGAAAAGATTTTCTCACTGCGGGTGGTTCCACATTGCTTAACTGTCTATTGCACCTACCTTACCGTTGCCCCGTTTGTATTTATAACTCAGTTGTTTTACTCTCCGAATGATTGTTTTAATACTTTAAAACTTAAATTTTTGAGATTTTACATTTTGTTCTCAAACATATGTCGTGTCAAAGTGATTTATTTTATGGATAAAAATATTTGTTCAAATCAGTTTTGGAGAATATAAATCTAATAAATGTTTAGCAAATCCTTTCTTATTTTTGATAAAGAGTAAATGTGTTTATTTTAGAAAATTAAATGCCATTGATTTTGCACGTGAACAAAAACTAGGTGTTTCGTGTTGGTATTGATTAATCAACAAAAATATAAAAAAATATCTTGCACACACTTTAATGAAAATAAGAAATTATTATTATGAACTACCATATCATCTTAAAAACGAAAACTCTAAGAGTATTGGTTAAAGATGTTTAAGAAAAGGTTAAGGTAAGGTTGAGATAACAGATTACACTAGATACTACAAGAATAAGGTGAGATTATAGTGTATTTTAATAAAACACTTAAAGCTTAGGTTATTTCACAGGTTTAGTATAGTGTAGCAAACTGATGCGAAATTTTGATTTTGTATTAGACACTTTAGAAGATTTTGTTTAGAAACACTATTTGTTCATTACAAAAGGTACGTGATTTTTCTTTCGATCTATTATCATCATTTCGACGGGAATTGGTTGATTCTGTGGTATATAATTGATTCAAATAGTCCGATACATGTCATTTTTCTAATTTTCAAATTAATAAAATGTCAATTTATACAATATCAAATTAATCATTTTATTAATTGCCATTTAAAAAAACATTCAAATATCAAATCATGATGAGTGTGCTTTGCAAGATGGACCTTCTATATCGGCTACATACACTCGCTACACTTTACTATTTTAATATGTATATGATTGATTATCGCAATCGCCAAACAGGACATTCGCACTCATTGACGTTAATTGTTTTACCGGATGACCTTAGCGTACGGTTTGCTTCTACACGTGGGTACAATTGTCGAGAAATATTACGCTTATCTTCTGTCTTATTCCGATCCGATCATCGATCGATCATCCTGACGCCGACCGGGAGTAGCTGAGCTGGAACGAGATTTCGTAAATTGATGCTATGATTAATGAGCGATCACTATGTTGTTCTTCTTCCTTTTCGTAGATCCCGTGAAATAATCAAATCTGCCATCCTGGACAATGACTTCATGAAGAACCTGGAAATAACACAAATACGTGAGATCGTCGACTGTATGTATCCGGTGCAGTACGCGGCTGGTAGTCTCATCATTAAAGAGGGCGATGTAGGCAGCATCGTATATGTGATGGAAGGTAAGCAATTGTATTGCTTTGATTGCTTTAGTTTAAGTTTTAGAAAGTTACTCTTATTTACTAATTGTATGTATTATTCATGGTACTTAATGGATAAAAGACGATTTATAAACTCATGAAGGTTCATAACAGATAACTCTGTTGAAAACACACACTTGAATGTGGTAGTATGTTTTCGAAGAGTAGTAGCCTTTAAAATCGTTTGTTAGTTAAAAACTATATTTCTGCAATATTACATTTCAAGTCGACATTCAATATCGCCTGAAGTTATGCTATGATTTTAAGTCTGCAAACTTTCACCAACAGGGTACACTATTCATGCTATGCGTATTGCATACTCTTAGGGGCCATTCAATATTCTTTGGAATCGTAATCTCTGTAACATTTATGAAATGCACGCGTTTACGATTTATTTTATTTATGTTTTAACATACACACTATCAAAATATTGTTTCTACAACGAATTTTTGCTCTCAAAAACATTTTTTGCATACCTCTGAAGTTTTTGAGATAGCAAGAAGAATTATTGTTTTTGTGGCACTATCTTCACGAACCGTCGCGTGTAGTGCATTCGTGTTACATCCGCTCCGTATTCTTCTGAGACGAATTGCATTGTGGGCGATTGGCATGCATTCGGAGTGAGCGAGAGTTTTGATACATCGTTGCTTCGTCCCTCTGCAGAATGATGCACATCCCTCACCATTGAAACACCAACATGGGCAAGTATGTTTCCATCACTTTTCACTTTCTACCGTCGTGTCCCACCGCGTGCGTTGATCGATGATCTTACTGCGCAGTTTGTCTCACGCGCACCGACAGCATCTTGGGGAAGGAAGGTTTTCGCATCGTGCTTAAATATATTGCCAACCGCAACGACAAGACGAATGATTGCCAGACGTCTAGCGGGCTGGTTGGACGTTACTTTCGCTTTCAGATCAAATGACAATCGATGAATTATCTAACCATCACCGTGCAAACGAGCAAGCAGTGTCTTCTTGGTCGCTTAGAGAAGAAAGTAATTGACAAAAAGAAATGTTGTTTGCCATTCTCCATTCGAAGAAAGTAGCGTACAGAAGAAATATGTTGATCAATTGAAACATTCATTGCACTGATTCCGGGGTTGTTTGCAGATCGTGCGATTGTGTGCAGATGAACGTTTTATTTATAAATACGTCTGCTGCGACTGATCGCTAGCTAATAGTTGTTGCGTAATTTACATTCTTTAATTCTTTCTTTCGAATATAGCTGTGAGCGAGAAAACAAACATGTTTAATCTGTTACAAATGTCTTAATTTGCTACAACTATCCCGATGAGCTTATCTACCGATCTAAACCAGCCATGGAGCAAATTAACACAAACTAGCGGCTTCAGCTGGAGGAATATGTTAAAGCATGGTAATAAAATATGCGAAACACGGTGCAAAATCTGTAAAAATAACGACGTACGTAGAAACGATTGCAAACAAATTAATCAACCCTAGAGAGTTGCTATGTTGCTCGCGGGCATAGGAAGCGAGCGGAACTAAGAAACAGGCGAACCGAAACAAAAACCGAACCCGTGCTCGTTGTTGGCGCTGGTGCAACATAATTTAACGCTCCACTAACGACTTCGACGTCGCGATGCAAATGACCGTGAGTTTCGTCAGGTGTTTCGGCCATTTCCGTTTCTTCTTTTTCCGTTTTTTTTTTCATTCTCAAGCATTGAAGCTTCAGAAGAACGCTTCGGTGCACTTCTTCATGCAATGTATGAAAACGACATTCCGCAACTGGTCATATTTAAATTTTCACTCCCTCATCAGTCCTTTTAACGCAGAGGCTAATTAGCGAGAGCTGTTAGCTTATTTGCCCTTTACGCATTGCATGTTCAAGCATATAGCATTGCATTGCATGTACATGCGTCTAAAGCTGGTTCAACATACATAAAGTTTCATTCTCTTCTTCAACTTATTAGTAAAAATCAATAAAGTTGGGGTGCCATTATATGTGGTCACTGTAAGAATAAAAAATCGTCATTCCCGAATCATCCTTAGATTGATGATCTGCACTTGCACTTGTGTTTATTTTGTTTGGTAATACTAGTATCTGATTTGACTTTGTGAAGTATAAAGCAAATAAAAGGAAACTACTGAAAAGAAAATATTATCATACACTGCTTCCAAAACATAATCAGTCATGCAAACATGCAATCAAACAGGCCTTTCGACCCATGGATCCATGGTCGACCCGTGTTGTTCTGGAATAAAGGAGTGGACGAATAGCTATATTTAATAAAATGTAGTTAGATTACACAAAACTTCAAAGTGACTAAACATATAGATATGTTTCTGTAATGTATACTTCATACTCATTCTGCCTTCTACGTACGTAATATGTAGGTAATATTTCTTGTAAAGGTTTTAGTGATCAGGTAAATTGTAACATGAGATAACCGTTGGCAACTGAAAACCTCAGAGTGTTGTGCAGTACACTCGATCCCAAGCTCGTTAACGTTCACCAAACCTTTGCATAGGCAAGAATTTGTTTTCAATTCCTCTCAAGGTCGTGGTGAGTGGCGGTGACGCAGGCGGCCGTTCGTTTTACAACGACAATGGAACTGTCTGAAGATTTGAGTTACGATTTGAAAAAGCTTGATCGCCTGCTGTTGCTGTTGGGTGTACCTTCTCCACCCAAAGTGTTCGCTCGAGATTAACATGACGACTATCGTGTTGGTAGTATTTTGAACGTTCCCCGAAGGACAATGTCTACCTTAAGCCCTCCGGCTAAATTTACACACTCACAAAAGCACACCGAACACTGCTAGCGGTTCTTAGACTGGAATGCGTTTATGCCTTACCGTCTTGAAGTCATCCTCTATCAAAGTTTCCTGTCCGTTCGTAACAACTTTATGACACCACCTACCCACCGGTCTTAAATCCGTCATCGTACGTTCTGGCTGTGCGGATCTGTTTCGATAGCGGCCTGCCAGCCACAGAACAATACCCTAATGTGGCATTGGAGCAGTCAGCGTCACCACTCACTCACGGGTCATAACCTGAGGGCAGACACCGCAGGGGATGCCGTTGCAGCAAATGCCAGGGTTAAAGTCGGGAAGACGACGTAGCCGGGTCAGATTTTCGAAGACGTAAACCCACCCGATTCGATCGCCATTGTGTTTTTGCTGATGGGAGGGTTAGCAATCATCTAGCGTCCGATTCGGCAATCGGCATAGATTTGTTCTCACGAGATATTGCGAGCGGGCGCTTTGATACACTGAAAGCAAACAATGTGCGGAGAAGCGGCAGATAGTTTTAGGGCCGTTTGGGAAGAAAAGATGATCGCTTCATATTGCTCTCGTGCCCTCTAACATTTTAATTGAATGTTTTTTCTTCTCTCGCTCTCCTTTGTCTTCTTAGGGGTGCTAATTGTTTTATTGAATTAGGGCATCGTGATTTATGTTATTCTGCTGCAGGGTTGCTAACTGAATGTAAATAGCTATTATCCACTTAAATTATTTGTTTACTTACGACAAAGTTTTCCACGGTTGCGACATGAGTAGAGTTGGATGAATTTTTAAAGTAAGCTCCCATTATGATAAACTCTACTTCATTTTATTCATCTTACGTGTAGTATTTTGATCACAGTTAAAAAATTGGATTGATTTACATACGATAAATAGTGTGCTGTTGCAGCATATTGGTACAATTATTTTAAGATTTCGGTTCTCGATAAATTTGGTAAAGTACACGGCTTTTCTACGACTATTTTCAATTTTAAGTTATTCAATCGTTATTTGGTCGGGTTTATCGATAAATAAATTAATAAAATATCTGTCAGTGCCTGCAATATCATTTCCAAAAAGCAAGCGCAGTGTTTAGGTAAAGATCGAAAGCTCCGATCGCGGTCAATGCGAGTAGCAAAACGGAAAGCTCTCGCAACCCGAAAGTCAACGAATGTTTCCGACCGCGCCTTCTCTATATATTTTTCTTTATTTTTCTCTCTACCTCTCCTTCTTTCTCTTTCATGCTTCAAAGCTTTACCCTCATGCCCAAAGAAAACGCAGTTACGTTGTAGTATAAAATATTTTAAAAACGTTTTTATGTTTTACAAACGTGCGTATCGTTATGCTCGTTATGCTTTGAAATATGTTGCAATAATATTTTATTATAACATTGGAATGGCAAGAACATTGAAATGTTTCTTGCAACATTACATATTATATGTATTCCAGCTCGATGAGGATTACATACGTTATATGAATTGGTGGTTACACGAAAGTCCATGAAATAAAATAATATGTTTAAAGACTCGCCATAGACCGCATGACACATTTTTAAATGTGTAATAAAATCTCCAGAAGTGATCTTTTCAATGAATGTAGTATTCCATTATGCATCTGCATCTTACCTATTTACCAGTTGATTGATTATGGCATTCGAACCGATCAATAAGCATTGGCTATTAATAGAAATATGAAGCTCACCTTATCGCGCACATCAAGTCACTGCAGCGGCAAACAACCTCATCGTTAGCACATCTGACATTTGGCATCGTGTTTGTTTCCCCGCGCATTTCCCAAAGATCCCACGCTACCTCGTGCCAGCCGGCAGCATTCATGCCTTTGCTTCACAAAACCAGCTGTTGTTCAATGGTTGGCGCCAGCAAAACAAAACAAAACTCAAAGCTCTAGACGCATTCGGGTAAAGCTCCGATCGTGCGCGAGAGAGAACGATCGGTCCTCCCCTCTTTCGTACGAGGGAGGTCGGACGTACGATCCACACCCCTCATGCGCGGAAGGTGCAAAAGGCGCTTTCGCGCTCCTCGCGCACGGTGGTTCGGCTCAATCACGTTTCGCGTTCCGTCGGCGGTGCAACAGACGGACGTTGGTTCGCGGTTTCGTGCGTGCGACGCTACAGCCGTGCCGTCCTCTCCGTGTGTGCACAGCAGCCGCTGTTGTTTCTTGTGTTTACTGTGCGTGGCCCAGCAGAGTGCAGCAGAAACGTGCCGTCGTGCTGCTGCTGCCCGTCGTCGCAGGGGGTAGGGTCGAGCTCAGTTGCGGCGGTCGATCGTATGCAAAAGTGTGCGACCGTTCGAGCAGCGACGATCACACGCACACGTGCGCTTTTGGTAGTGCGGTTTCGGTTTAGTGTGTTGTGTTTCTTGCGTTGCTGTGATTGTTTGTGTACGCTTCGGTAGGTGTGTGCGACCGGTTCCGTGGTGTGCGGGCGGTTGATTGTGCATTTTACGCCCGCCGTTCAAGTCTGTCCGCTTCATCGTGCCCAAGAAGAGCCTTGAGATATGGGAGCGAATAACCCGTTCTTAGCCTGTTGGGGGAAGGCTAACGCAACACAGAAATGATCAATGTATGTGGTGTTTTATGTGGTTTGAAGTGTCCCAGTGTCCTCGGGTCCACCTCTGGGGACATTTCCTAGCCCCGCGTAATCCCGAACCTTCTCCCGAACTACACGTTACAACAGAGGTACACCAGATCGTCAGATGCGCCTAGTCCGAAACGATGGACCTGCAATTGCCGCCTTTCTAGAGATGCATTCGATGCTGCTGGTGATGTGAAAGTGATGCCGTAAAACGAAAGCGACAGTGAAGGACACCGCTGTCGTAGTCTCGCAAGAAAACCGTCTCTTCGTAATCGGATAAATCTGAAACTTCTTGACCCAAGACCGGTGTATCCAGTCCGAGTCTCGTGAAGCGCAAAGTTCCGCATGTGAAGTGTTACCGTGCGTTGTGGAGGAGGGTGTAGAACGACTTTGCTATGTACCTTCCTTTGTCTGCGAAGGTGAAGGTGCGAGTTCGCAGTGTGAGTTTAGCGACCACATAGTCATCATTCCGCACTGGTGTGATGAATTTCTTTCCAACCGGCCTGTACGTCTGGAACACTATGCTCTTGAAGAAGGAACTCGACAGAAAGTGTCGTACCAAACAGGGAAAAAAAAACAAAAACAACAATAAGCAAATAACCGGTTGGATGAAAAGGTGGGTGGTAGACCGATTTGGACCACCTTTTCTTTCTCCCCTTTACGCCCTGACTCATTTGGGCACGTTCGGAACGTACGTTTGGAAGGACGTTGGCGTGCCATTCGATCATACGCGATGCGCGATCAGCTTGCATGGCTGAGTAAGCCAAACAGCTTATGTCACCTTGCGAAATGAGCAATCCACCACTTCGGTTGACAACTTCACGGGGTTTGCCCGTTGTGTCCATGCCTGTTTGCTACCCTTTGGGCAAGCCGAGATTGAATTGGGGTTGCTGCTGCTGCGCATTCGCGAAAAACACCGTTCCTTTTTGTTCCGCTTACTACGCCCCGATCGAAGGTAACGATCGATTCATACGTTGTTACTGCGCTATTGGTTCGGGAGTCCAACACACCGCAAACTTGTCGCATGCACCAAGGCAGCCTCTCTGTCTGCAAAAGGGCAAGTTGCATAGGGTTGTGTTTGTGGTGGCGCTGGTACACCAACCCACCGTCATGGTCACCGTGTGCAGTACTTTTAACGAATCGTTTGGCTCTTGAACGCAGCCGTCAGTCAGCTAGGGAGAGAGAGTTTGTTCTACAGAACCAAACGTGGTGTTAGAGGTGTTGGCTGGGGCTTGTTAACGCCGGCGTGTTTGTGTGTGGCCATGACCACCCCACTCCCGGTTGGGGTTTATGCGCTGTGAATAATTAAGTTGCGCCTTTGCCGGCTGTGTCCTTAAAAGATCTTTTCGTGTGATTGTTTTCGCTCTCCACTTCATAATTTTTTCGAGAATTGAATGTGGCGTGTACGCAAACTTTATCGCTTGCAAGTGAAACTCAATAGCAGCACAAACGATTCTTCGATGCTTACACTGCCAGCTTGCTAACGAGTGTTGGTATTTTTTTTTTTTTATTAGAGCCATCCATCCAACTCAAGTAGCAGTTCGGTTGAGACGATTTTTAACGCTGATCCATTTTAGTTTTCGTTCCAAAGCAAGCCCTGATCAGCTTTCGGTTCGAAAATCGATTACATACTGCCAACCGTCACAACGGCAACAAAAATCACCCTTCTAAATGGTCGCGCCTGTGAGTCTCGAATTGAGACATCGCATCGTCCAAATTGAAAAACCATTCGGTAATCGGGAGGTCCAACAGATTGGATCGAAACGAGCAACGCAGTGTATGCGTCAGGTTGACCAAAAACCTCTACCATGCTTCCTTATTGAGCTGTAAAACGTCTGTTAAGCGGGGTGATGGGTGAAGATATATTCTCTATTTCGTGTTCATTACGGCAATCCTTATTTTTATTCGTTCATGTTTTGGAACTTTTCCGCTGACGGATTTAATTCGTTTTCAAAATATAAAGTTAAAATTACAATGTTGGCATTAAGAAAAAAAAACTTTCTTATTATTCGACCTCTTTGATTAGGGGAGGAAGTATTAAAGTATATATTTCGCTCTAAAAATTAAAACAATAAATGTGTAATGAAATGCTTCGATTACATTTTTTTTACTCACTGCTTCAATTTTTCTGAACCACCAAATGTCACAGGTGTGCCAGCCTTCGCACAAAACCCTTCAAACGAAGGCCTAGCATTCAAAACTCACTCCTCGCAAAATGTCGTGTGTGGCTCTCTGTGCCATCGCATCTACCGCTCCATGAATTCGATGATCGATCACACCTTTCTCATCATACCCTAGCCTATCGTCGGCATTTAAGATATTTTATTTGATCACAAAAGGGTTTGACGAAGTCATTTGCACACTGGCAAACCTAACGAATTAATAAATTGTCGCGTGACTGGGCAAGCACCCTACAAAGCGTGCTGAAATGTGGTAATATACGCGTTTGTGGTAATAATTTGGGCTCCAGATTCTTACAACCGTATCGGAACACACACTTTTTTGCCTTAATTGGACGTTGAGTGTTATAAAACGGAAGGATGGGCGTGCGAGTGCACGGCTGAGTGCGCGATAAGAGAGTTAGTCGTCCAATTTGGGTCCGATTTTATTAAAACCGGCATGCTGAGTGTGCCCCACTTTTTATCGCACGACCACGCTCGGCAATATGTAGAGTAGAACTGATAATGTATCTAATTTCCTTCTCCCGAGTGGATACGGTAAGGCAAACAAATCCAAGCTAATAAAATAGCTGCCTCGCTGCGGAGAGTCTTCGTTAATTAGTGTATACGTCAGTACCTGACAGGGAATCGAAAAATTGAATTTCACTTAACGTTAGCAAATTGCGGAATGCAGAGTAGACAGACGCGTAACCGATCGAATTCGCTTACCCTCCAGAGTGCCACGTACGCGTGCTTGGTTTTGGCCGTGCCGTAAAAAACCCTATGCTCCAGTAACCCATTTTGCGTTTGGTGCGTTGCATGGAAATTAAGCCAATACTCGATCTCTCTGTGGGTAAAACTATAAATTTGCTTTAGCGTTTCATGGGATGAGGCTTCCTTTCACAAACATCGACATTTATAATCCGTTTCTGAACAAAGCTTACCACGTTCGCTAGATTCATTTAAAAATCCAACAAAACAACGACCGGCGTATAAAATTGCACGATTGGAAATCGAAGTTAAAAAGGCCCCAAAAATGATCCGCTCATCGGTTTTCGAGCAAACAGGATTGAGGTGTCTTTCGTTTGCTACTATGGTGGCGTATTTTTCGGCACATCGATTTCGAGCTCGTGCCTCAACTTCTTGCTTCATATGAGAGGTATTCGTATCGCAACCTTGAAAACTCGTTCGATCGAAACAAGTAGAAGGAAGCCGTACAACGACAGCTCAACAGCAGCGACTCGGTCCAGGATGCGATCGAGCAACGAGACGAATGAACCGGTTCAAGGATTGAGCACCGGAAAATGGTGATTTCATCGTCCACGCGACTCGTTGAAGAACGTTGGGTGTTACGGACCAAATACGAAAATCAATTCATTTGACTGGTGTGGTCGAGCGGAACCAGAACGGTAACGTTCTAATACTTTCGCGTGCATAACGGTTCGAAACGAATATGTTCCATGAGTTATAACCATTATTTAATCATATGTTGGCCGTACTTTGAAAACAGCCGCCTTTCGTACCCACGTTTCTTATGCAGCAATATTGTAACACACCCTCAGCGAAAAAAAATTATACATTCAACAAAAACAAATCAAACGAATGAGGTTCGTGCTTTCAAACACAACTGAAAAATAATCGGAAAGGCAATCTAAATTGGTTTCATTTTTCATCTTGTCTCGCAGGCCATGCTAGGCGTGAAGGTTTCGGACATAAAAGCATTTCAAATATTTTGCAATCTCCGTTAGCTGTGATTGGCCAAAAGCATGTTGACATTTCAGATGCCCAATCCACAACTTGCATCATTCAATCGAGTTTGATTTGCGTTCTGCTTGAAACTTCTCTGTATTAATTCGTCTGGTGGAACTTTCCCCGTCACTTGTCTATTGAGATGTTGTACATACATCAACACCGTTATCAATTTCTGTCTTTCTTTCCCGTACATGACCTACTCCACTCCAATCGCACGACGTACACACCGTAATCAAAAATCATCCAGTGAAGTTATAGCTTGATGATCATATGGGTTTTAACGGCAATCGACACTTCACAGACACCTATCGCGTCCATCGTAGACGATCGTGCGCACTCTGAAGATCCGTGTACAACGAATGCCCCACCCCAATCGAAACAACACGTTGCGTTGACTCATCTAATCATCCTCTGCAGAGGATTTTGTTGTTAATGATTCGTTGTTTTCTTTCTTTTGCCGCGTGTGCGATAGTTCGTTGCTGAAGCGTATCAAATAAAATAAATATATTACATGTGGCGAACAGTGAAGGGTAGCGAGTACTTCAGCACAGGCTGGGTGTAATTTCGGTGTGACAGACAGGTAGTGTGCATTTACATGGTCAAAATGATTGGTGTTACGAAGTGAAGTTCCTGAAACTGTTCCTTTTCCTACACCGAACGGAATTACAGTGGGTTTGTGGTTTTATTGGAATTTACGATTCCGTCCGCGCGCTACAAACGATGAGGATCACACACCATCCGGGGCGTGCGGTCGATGCTAGCCTGTCGCTGGAGCAGCGCAGTGCGATGGGCGCCCTGTACGAAGCCAACTGGAACAAGGTGCAGTCGAGTATGAACTCACTGATCGAGAGTCACCACGAGGCGAACCCCTACGAAACGGTTGCACAACCAGCGGGTCATCAGGCGAACTCAGAGTCCTACCGTAGATCAGCCGTTGCTGGTTCTTCCGAGGACGATGAAGGCCTCCCGGATGAGGAGGAACGGGATACGTTTCAGGAGAGCAATGGCGTAATGAAGGCTCTGAATGGGTACCGACCGGCAACGATAAGACGCGCTCGTCAGCGGCAATTCCCAGAATGGGACGAACTGAAAGATCCGAAAGACTGTCCGGAAGACTCGAATGCTACGAAGTATCACACAGTTCGTGGACGAATGTTTGAAAATACTCACAAACCTCGGCCAGCCTTGAGAGCCTCTAATATGGCCGAGTTTGATGCGGGACACTATGCAAATTTGCTTCCGTCGTCCGACGGTCCACAGGTGCCGGCACGCAATTCGACTTTGAAGCGGTCGAACACGGTAGCGGCACAGACTCCAGCGGCCCAGCAGAGAACGCTCGATCGCCGGGAACTATTCCTGCACCAGCATCAGCAACATCAGTATCATCCACAGCAGCAGAAGAAAGAACGCGTTCGACAGCAGAAACCGATGGACGAATACTCGGACCTCTTGCACCGTCCCGTCAGCCACTATCCGGATACAATGAACGATCTGGTTGGTAGCGTCGATCGGCTAGACAGCAAGCTGAGATCTAGCGCTAACTGTGATAATGCTGGTGCTCCTCGCTATCGTGATAAATCCAGTCCAGCAGACTATCGCCGAGGTAGTGACGATAGCGAAAGCAATCTCTCGATCGGTGATCGAATGACGTCCTATCGGTCAGATAATGATCTCTGCTCGCAGATCTATCGCGAGGGCAGTCGGAATGGATCGCTGGCGAGTATTCCCCGTGCGACAGCGACACTGTCGCGCAATCGCACAATCAAGGGACGGCCGATCTTGGAGGACATCCCGGCCGATCTGTTGCCTCGGATTGAACCGGAAAAGCCCAAACGATCCGGGAAGAAGGTTGGCTTCGGTAAGATGCTGTACAATACGATCTCAGCCGGTACGAAGTTTCCGAGAACGTTACTCAAGTCACACTTTGGAGGAGGTGGCTCGCGGGAAGACACTTCGGAGTACGACAGTGCCACCGGGTATCAAGACTCCCCGCTTTCGTCAATGTCGTCCTCTTCAGCATCGTCGTCGTCCTCAGCATCGCCGCCAACGTCGTCCAAATCATCGTTTAAAAAATTGTTCGGTAGTAGTGGTGGAAGTGATAGTGCTGGTGGTAGTAGAAGCACCAGCAATAGCAGCAATGCCAGTAACGGCACCAGCCCTGCTAATGTTTATCATCAGCAGCAGCAGCAACAGCGTCGAGGACAGTTCTGTGATGATGTTAGTGACACGTACATAATTGCCTCGCGACTTGGCCCAAGTTCGGGCGTTGGCGGCAAGTACCCATCACTGGTTCCGGTGCATACATACGCACGGAAGCGACGCACGGGTAATCTGATCGCCAACGAGCCGATCTATGGCAACGTTGAGGAGATCTACGCCAATCCCGATGGTGAGTTACAAAATGTCATATTTACCGCTTCGTTTAGTGGAACACTTTTTATCCGCAATAGTTAGTCTATTACTCACAAATAGAATTT
>JXXA01005998.1:0-20423 GCA_000956255.1 Anopheles punctulatus
ACGTTAAGGATCTTAATTGAATTCAAACAATTGTGAACGGTATCTGCTGGGGTTGGTCTGTGCTACAGATATATGCAAACATATGATCACGATCATTACAGTTCACTTGATAATTGGTGTGCCTTACACGTAGCATGGTAACGCAGCAATCACGAATACAGATAAACGTCTTAATGATGCAAAACAAACATTCAATTCGCACGCTGAGAAGTAAATTTTCGAATTATCTAGACAACAAAAACAAAACGAGCCAGTACAATGAAGGCCCATAATCCGCAAATCGTTGACTGCAGCTTGTCTTGATTGAAAACCAAGAGGCCCAGTAGAAACCCACGCGGACGCAATTTACTTTCGCCGGTTTTTTCGGCTGTCAGCTTTGACACCAAGAAGGAATAAAAAATTATACTCCACAAATCAATCGCAGTGCGAGTGCGGTTTGTGGAAAGTAATATTAATAACGTCAAAGCAGCCGTGAATCGATTCGCCAAATCCCAAAAAGGACCCCTCCTGGAGTCTTTTCCAACCCAAAAGTGGACCACGAGTACTTGAGTTCGGTTTTGGATAAAGGCGATGCTGAACGTCTGGGTTTCTAAATTGGCAAACATTCGAACTTACGGTGGGTTGTAATAAATTTGCTTCTTAGTTACGGTCTGCTTCGCGGATCAATGCAAGACATTGCAGTTCCAAGCGGATCAATTTTTCGTGCAACTTTACGATAATTAACCTCCGCTGGTGGCGTAAGTTCTTTATTGAAATGTATCCTCACGCAGAGAGAAAGGATAGCGATCGGATTTGTGTTATAGCTTACCAAATTCAGAGAATCCGCTCGGGAATGGTCCAGTTTTGGTAAAATGTACAAACTGGAGGCTGAGTTCAGAAGGAAACCATGCATGGTATATATGCAAACATTTTTTAAAAATACGATCACTTCCAATTGAAAACAAACTGGTTCAAATGATGCTTCGTTTGGCGGTTCATTAACGTGTCCATTATTTAATTAGTACGAACATCTAACATTAGTACGACGGCCGTTTCAACACTCTCCAACTAAATGACGATTGATGTCGAATGCACCCTACCCTTTTTGCCATCGCATTTGTTTCTGGTCGTGATTTGTGATCCAATCTGCCTAATGAAAGACCTTCGAATGATGATGACTCCAGCGAATTATCGATTATTTAACTGTCAATTCGCATATGCCAGGGAGACAGAGCCGTGTCAGACATTACGATGCCGTCGAGTGTCTGACCGACACCGTGTTTCCCGCACCGTTGTCAATCAAATTCGGTTGTGGAGCCGTCAGATTTAGGTCAGGTGGAGAGTGACAGACGTGCGTCAAAACGCGCACGATTGGAATCGATTAATTCAACAGGAAAGACTGGTGGCGTCTGCGTGTTACTGCCGATGATCTGCGTATCAGACATCAAAGTCTACGAGATAAGGCGCAGTGGATGTGAAGTCTTAATAATGCAATCTGTATAATCAATTGCTGGAATAATCTGTAACTTTCTAAGCCTATTACGTATTGTTTCATGCTAATATAATTTTGGAGCGCATGACGTGATTCACCCAATTTTTATTGAAACCCATGTGAAATAGAATGAAATATGCTACAAACACATTCAATACATAAATTTAATCACAATATTATATTATACATGAGCAGCCAAAGTTTACTTACTTTTACCAGTTGTCTTGCAAAACTCTTTTTGAGCTATATGATCTTGAGCTCAATGAGTCCGTTAAGAACAGTCCAATGAACTAACGGGCGAGATTGTTCACATTTCAATTATCATTTGCTTATGTCTACCAGAAACAACGACAAGGTAATCCAGCTCATGCCGGCAAGACTTCCTTTTATCCTGCAGGGTGATCTCGAGATAAGTAACTACACAGAGAATGGTTTGTTATGCCTGCGGTAAGAAACACAATCCAGGATTTATGTAGCATGGCGATCGATTTTCGATAAGCAGCATTGAAGCGCATGTTAAGCCGGAGGATAATTAGTGGTAAACTTCAACTCCGCCCCAGGAGATGGTTATCATTGTAGCATTTAATTTATTTTTGGTTACGCCTTGTGTGCAAATCGCGTTGGGGAATACTTTCCAAAAGGAAGGCGTTGAATGCATAAGAAAATAAATCACCGTTTTACAACGTTTATAACCGGTATGCTCCGAATTCGTATGCGATCACTTTTAGTCGCTAGTAGCTAGTAGATGGATTGCTCTAATTACGTGCGAGGACAGTTCGCATTTTTTATTTCAACGTTTGTCGGACCGCTCGTCATTCGCTTTTGATCTTTGCTGCAGACGACGTATAACATACTGTTGCAATTATGCTTATCTCATTCTTGTGCCTTGCGTTACAATTCGATAAGTTGCTCCAGAAACGAGTCTTTCGACGAAATCCATCCAATTACCGCACTCGTAAAAGAACCACCGTTTCTCGAGTGCTGAAGGCATTGGTCGGAAACATAAATCATCGAGCCTGTCATCGAGTGGGTTCGAATCGAGCTGCATCATGGCGAAAGCCAAAAAAGAAGCACTGAAACCTCGGTTGCAGCTGGTTGGCAAAATTTGTCGCATGCCAATGAACGTATGTTTGGTGGATAAATGTCGAGTGACGACGAGGAAATGACTACCTAGTGGGCACGTTTCCCGAATAAATTACGCGACAAACAGCCACTTCGCAACGCAACACTCTGCCGATCGGGCAAATTACATTTAATCATCATCATCTGTTCAGCCTAATTTCAGACACTCTTGCAGTCTCTCTCTCTCTCAACTTGCCTTTACAACTGCGGTGGTCAAAGGTAGGCAAAATTTTTACCGACATTGCGTTACATTATTTCGATGAACGAACCCAACACAACTACGTACCGAGAGTCAGGCCTTCTAATGTAGAGACCGAATCTATACATTCGACCCCAACACATCACATCGCAAAACCGCCAGCACCGAGTGTGCATGTAAACAAATTTGAGTTTGAGTTTTTTTAATGCAAACGAAAAACCCAATAACACGTAAGAAATAATACATAAGAAGAAACAACATTTAACCCGAAATTCGGGTGCGCACCCAGCCGGTTAAGCACGAGAGCAGCCAGTCGAACGTAAAATTTCACTTTCTATCGTAAACGAAAATAAACATCGCTTCTTACGTCGGTACGAAAAGCCGCGCGGCAGCACGGGTGGGCTGGGAACCGCCAAAACAACATACACGCCGCCGGTCGGCCTGCGTGTGCGATTTTATCATGAGAACCATGAGGGTGAGTTGAAATGTGTACCAGGCATGTGTAATTTTTGCTTTTCCCATTTTGATGTAAAGGGTATGAGGAAGCAAAACAGGCAAACCCAATCCGAAAGGGAATGACGGCGTGCGGATTTATTTATATTCTGTGCGAGCACAATGCATGTGTGTGTGCAAGCGATGGGCATCACAAGAGCAAAACGGGTTCAGAAATGTGTTTGCGCTTTTTGGCCGACGGACGATGCTGCCGTACGATTGGGACGATGCTGTTGTTTCCGCTTTGATTTTAGGGAAGATTGATCTTCAAAATGGCATGGCTGAGATTTAAAGTTATCAAAACAGAAATAGAACGCCATTAATTCTTGCAGGATCGTGTGCAGAAGTGATCGATTAGCACTCTCAATGTTTAATGCGATAAGAATGTTTGTAAATATCACAAATAGGTTAATCAAAGCTGACATAAACAAAAATGTTTATATTCCGTTATTTTAAGTAGTATTTTTATTGGTTAATTGTTACATTCATGGTGTAACGAATAATTGCATTGACTAACTAAACCACTAGGAACATATCAGTGAGACAAAAATACGAATGAAATCATTTGATCAAGCTGATTCAAAACAATAATATAGAATATGGTATTCAACTAATATATATGAATATGATGATCTTTAAGAATACAACAAAAATGAAGAAAAATTCGACTCAAGGAAACAATTTTGTATAAAAATTCTCTACCATTACCTAACCATGAATCGTGAATAAATGTTAAATGAATAAAAAAAACAATAAAATTTAGTCAATTCAACTTCATTTGATCCATGTTTAGTCAACCAGATCCTCGTAGTATTTACTTGGTCTATGAAAAGGTTGCTATTGAAAATTTTTCTACAAAGCACAACATTTAAATCAAATTAATAGTTATATAAAATCGATGAATCGAGATTCGAAAGAGATGGCTTTCGTATCACAATGCAATTAAGAAATCAATTAAGTATTGAAGCTCAAATCGAGCCAAATTCCTGCACGATAGCATTATAAGTATTCCTTTCGATTCGAAGGCACACCACACGATGGAGGCCATAAACGTGCCAAAAACGAGCCATGCTCGGGCAAAGCTAAAGAGACAAGCAAAAAAAAAGATAAGAGCGCGAAGGAACCGATGGAAAAAAACAGCTCCCAAAGTGCAGATCGCGTGCGTGCGCCAACCCGTCAAGCGATCGGTAGCAAAATATGTCCATTTTTGCATCGAACGCTGTCCATCAAAGTAGCAGCACGAGTGAGCACAAGTGAAGGGACATGGAAGCGGCCATTTTTGCACGAGAGCCGCGTGATTTTGCGGCAAGTACGCTGCCGCCAATCGCCGTGCCTGTCAAAAAAGTTGCCGAAAAGAGATGAAAATCTTTCACTCGAAGCACTGTACGGCTGCCGTTGTTGCCGGGCGATCATCAACAGTTGCCGTCGATCAGCCGGACGAAGGGTATGCAAAAATTTATCTGACAGTTTTCGGCTTCTGCATGTGAACGAACGTACGATTATGTCCGCGGTGGAAATTCCGTACCGAGCGGAAAGCACGCGGAACGTAAGTCAAGCGCTCCGGACAAGTGACTGATTATTTGTGTACGTCCACATTTCATCTCGGCAATATTCTCATACGCCTCATTCGTGGGCTTAATCCTCCAATTAAGTAGTAATGGTATTCGCTAAAAGACAGGTTGGAATGGATTAAGTATCGAAACGAAAGAGCAACAAAAACATCCCCCCGCAAGTATTTAAACACAAAAATGCTTGCAAGCTTGTGCTGGCACATCTCGTATCGAGGAACATGTATTCCAGCGATTTCACAGCAAAAAGGATGTGTGAATTTGACAAGTCGCAGTCATCTATCACACAGTGTCTGGCCAAACAGTTGCACACGCACAGCGACATGACAATATTATTTGCAACGTGTGTCGCTTCTCTGGGGCTGGACTGGGGATGCGTGAGCGGCGAGTAAAGTTGATTGGAATTAAAATGTAGCTTAACTAAGTCAAACCTCCACCTATTCGCACGCGAAAGGACCTCGGATGGTGGAGCACTTTTTTGCCCCTCGTTGGTGGCCAGTCGCTATGATGTTTGCAGAGTGCCGTGGAACATGTCGTACACATAGTCGGGAGGGCTGGTAGGATGTTTTTTTTTTCGCTATACTCACAATAGTGCTGAAGGCTTCTTACAGTATGGTCTCTTGTGGCTTGCTGGTTTTGCCCGCCACGTATTTGTTTAAGGTTTATAAGGCAAAGCAAAAACAAAACACACAACGCACCAGAAAGTGGAACACTGCCACAGTGGACGTCGGGTGCATAAATTAACTCGATCCTTATTCGAACTAATTTTCGAACGCATGCGTCGCTAGCTGACGAGAAGTGATTGGAATTGATGAATGAAGGGTTGGTCTCACGTTGTGCAATCTCGTCAATGGCTGAAGTTGTGAAATAAGTTGTGTTTAGAAGTCGAATTTGCACGCCAAAACGCGACACCATTAATCATATGTTATAATTACATATCACTAATGATTGATTTCGAATTGAATTGTTTTAATACACGTTAAGGTGTGCTACAAACCCAGGACAGCGCGCATGCATTTCGTAATGTTACCCACAGCTTGGTAGATTATAAATAAGCCAATCATGCCCACAACTGGATACAAATTGAAAGCCCGCTCATAAACATATCGTGGACTTCCTGCGGCCCTAACAGGTGCATCCGTTTGTCCGGTGAAAAGTATTCACGTTGAAGATAGCTATAATTTTCGCTGTAATGGGAACCACATCCCGAGCTGGTTTCGCCTGTTTTACCAATGCCAACAAATGGCGCATGTAAATTCAGCACTTACTCTTCCTGTTCTTCGCGCATGCATCAAATACAGTTTGAACGAACAGTTTTTTGGGGATGAACGGAAACCGAAACCATCGAGTGTCGCTATTTTTAGGTGCATCGTTTACAAGTTCATAGACTCACGTGTGGCACACATTCAATATTGAGTATGAGGTTTGAGGATAAAAATGTAACGGAAAACCAAAACAATGGTTTTTCTTTGTTTTATTTAGGGAAATGATCTTTGTTACCATGAGCATGAAGCATGCTTGAAGGTCGCTAAAACAGTTGTTTAAAATTAAAAAAAGGTTAAAATATAATTTCAACAATCACGCAATAAAAAATTACAGAAACCTGACAAACAATATTGTCATTTAGTAAATACCAGAATAATAAGATTACCAGAATAATGAACATAGAAATTAGTATGTGTTTTATTCTGCAAATTATCAAGACATACTGTGTGTCTTGAAATAAAATATTCATAAAGTAATGGATAAAACAAGTACCATTTTTAATAAAGTTAAATAAAGGACACATTACCGTATAGCTAACCAAAATGCTTTCAGAAACAAACAATCAATTTCACCAATTTGTTTGATGAACATAAGTAAAACATGATATAAAATAATCCTAAAATTAACCTGAACATCAAATAAACCATTCCAAGCACAAAATCTTCATGTATAGAAGACATGTTGCGTTAAATAATTATCAGTCAATATTGATACTAATCCCAACTGTTTAATGTGCAAATTGTTGTGAAGAATGTTGAAGAGTCCAAACTAATTATAATGTTGCCATCGATAAACGGTGCATATGCACGGAAAGAAAGCTAAATTATTTAAAATCACCTGTAAACAGGTACCAAACAAAATAACGGCAGCTTATGCCGCTAACAAATTAAAGCGTGTAATTAAATAAATGAAAATTGCCGAAACAACAAACAAAACCTAAGAGCACTTGCCGCACCCGGTAAAGGCGCCGAATATCGAGACATTTAAAATTGAAACATAACTGTCATACCATCTTTTACGACCGTGTCCATGTAAGGACACTCATGAAAAAAAAGTGAAAGGTTGGCCGCCCTTCGTGCCAAGGATGCGATGAAACTCCCAAACCTGTTGGCTGGCTAATACCGTGACGGATATGGGGCTGTCCGTGGTCGAGCCGGATATTTTTACGATCCCATCATAAACGTGAGGTAATACGGGTGAAGTTTATAAATTTAACGCAAACCCTGCGTGAGTTAGCAAAATTAAACCTCAATCAGATGAGGCTTGGGAAACCGGGTGTAGCATTATATGTTTTAAATAATTTATTTAATTATTGAAAATCTTTCACCGACCGGAATGTAGGTCCCCATCGTGACATGAAGCCACTGAAGCACCGAAGTTTTAGCATAATTTACTTCTGCTTTATTACTCAATCAGTCATCCAGTGGTAGCGCGCGTTCGGTCCGTTTCATGAGTCGATCATCACGACTGTCGGCCTCTCGGGCAACTAGTGGCGTGGACAAATGAATCCGTTTCACGACACCTCAAGCGTGTGAAGGGACCACTCGTTGCGTGCCACGCGTAACGACACTGGATCCGCTGCAAATCCAATAATATCTGTCACCTGCGAGCGCCGGCAGCGAATTCGGTAAGTGGTCTCACCGCTTGCGGGGTCGAGTGATTCATTTTCACGGAAAGGTGCAGTAGGTCGTTTACTTCGCGAGTATTTGCAGGTAGCATTAAACACTATAATGAGCATAAGTAACATAAGCTAAGACGTTTATAATATAATAAATCATTTTACTGATTGTTATACTTAAAGATTGTGTTAAACTTTAAATTAAACAAATTTATTTTATATCAATAAATGCAATCGATTGATAACGTAAAAAATGCTTAAATTTGGTCAATAAAACAATCATACAAATTATAAACTTTTATACAGAAGGTAAAAGCAGATTATCGATCGTGTCTCGAACAATATGCGACACTATGCGAGCTTCAACTGGACGACAGTGGTTATTTTATTTGAGAATATAATAATTACGTTTGTTCTTCAAGCGATTTGATCATGCGATTCGAATTGCAAATGTCAGAGACACAGGTTCGATTTTTTCACGTTTCGTGATACTCACGTTACCAAGGATATCCTCTTTCGAATCAATTGTGAAATCTAACCGTCTGCAACCTTCTGGGTTTCTATTGCAGCTGTACAAGCTTGACAGCAAGTGTCAGCAAATTGGCATGTACACAACAGCGCACACGGAGTCCAATAAAAGATGGATTAATATGTATGATCGTCGACGATCATGATGACGATGGGGCTATGATTCCATAATTCAATCAAAACGCTTCATCTTGCCTGCATGTTCCAACGTTTCCACGAAGCAATGCTGGAGGTAACAGTGTTGGTTTTGCTAATAAATCTTCCATAATGCTCACTTTGGTGAGGCATCATACAAAGGGTCTGAGATTTAGCTTGTTGCTCAAGGGTTCAGTGGAAATTGGTTGTAGGATTTATTATAGAGCCCCATTTTGCTTGAAGTGTTATGGTCGTGCTACCTTGCATTAATCTGATCTAAACTGGCAATGTCTATTTGAAACTGTTGCTTAGATACATTAGACCTACTCCATGGACACCACAGAATCACAAAGTTCACATAGTTCTAGCTTATCTGACCAAATCGCACCCGATTGTCCCACAGCCTTGGAGGAGTCTCGCATAAGGTCATCGTGTCGAGGTTTGGCGAAAACGACATCACAATGCTTTTTGCAGCCGAATACCCACCTGCAGTCATTCGTTCCGCGATTGTGCGGTTACCGATGTGGAACGATTCAACAATCTTCACGACTTTTATTCTTCGCACGATCGAAATCGCATTTCGAGCGGAAATAATTCAAAGCCAAAAAAACAAGTTCATAGGAAATTCGATATCGTTTCCGATCCTCGCGAGATACTGGGTTAAGACGCAACAAAACTCGATCGCCTTATAGCACGTCCGTTAGCAGCGTTCGAAGGTTCGCTCATTCGCCGGAAATGCTTTACTTCAGCGCGTATCACATTTGCATATTAGTTTGTGCGAAAATGTGGTTAGATAACTTATTTTTCCGTCATTTTGTTTCTCCTCCAGTCGTTACAAACATGTCACGGTCCGTTGGCACTGTAACGTAGAATCGATTTCTCTCGGTTTCATAGAAAATTATAACATATTAACACTTGAGATGATTGATTGAACGATTGTCAAAATGATTGGATTGAATTTACGAACGTATTGGGATGAATTCGACAGCTATTAATCATAGCTATGATTGGGCAGTTTAAGAAGAGTAACGATCATTCAACAAATGTAAATCATGCATCGTTTATACAAGACATTTACTCTCCATTCATTGTCACCTACAAATATTTACTTATTGGCTCTAAGCAGCTTAAAATTAATTAGGGAAAAAATCATCATCCCCTGGTACGTTTTTGGCAGCCATAAAACATCCATTTAACTATTACACCTCCCAAAGTGACGTGCATCCGTTTCATGTTCACATCTATTTTAATTACACGATTACAACCATCGGAACATGCTCGAAATCGTTCCCAAGTATCGGAGTCGTACAGTCTACCACAGGCGTAGTAATTGAGCAAGCCACTTTCTTCCTTTAATCACTCGCCCACCACGCGATTCTCAATGACTCGAGTGTGTTCAAGTGGTTTACTAGAAGGAAGACGGAAGTTTACAACAGTAATTCAACACTTTTCGCCTCTTTCGGACGCCAAGTGTCGGCAAGATGAACGACTTGCTCTGCCAACACCGCACCATTGGCAACATCATCACGCAAATCCGCGTACGTGCTAGCGAGTGTTGAGAAAATATGAACATAAGCTAGTGTCATGGGTATGGAAGAAATGTTACACCCACTTGATGTAAACTGTTTTTGGAACCGACAAAGATGATACCATAAGCGGTGCATAATAAAGTATCTATTGTTTGGTTTCAGGTCATATTTTTTAAATTAAATTGCGAGCTAGATAGCAATAAATGACTAATTTTATTTACCAAAATGGTTGTGAAATGCACTTAATACTTAAAAATCTCGCTGCGAGATATGATGAGATAAGTATTGGACACTTTTACAGAAGTTCTCGAACTAACCCCATTATCTGTCACTCAGCACCCCGGTAATCATATCCCGCGTAAAAGATTCGTTAATTTTTAGGTCACCCAATATCGAGCTAACATCAAACCTCAAACTGCACGAGTACTCGTAAAGTACTCAAACATAAAAAAAAAACCTAGACTGTTTGAGCATGTGGCCTGAGCAGGCTTACGGTTATCGGCTCGAGTAGATAAACGCAGCATGCTCCAAACGAGTGGCGCTGCACTCAAACAGCTGCACCGATTGGTGCAACCGGGCCAAATGGCAAAAAGACCAAAATAAAAAAGACACACACACATGTGTGCACTATACACTCATGAGGATCGAGCGCGATCCGTCGTGCGCAGGTTGATCGCGTTTTTGAACTTGTCCCTATCGCGATGGTCTGCTGTAGCCAATATGCACTAGCGGTGTGAAAGAAAACCGTGTCCCATGGCAAGACAAGTTCATTCACCTCACCACGCGCTAGGAGATTGGCGAATGTGTGACAATCTCGCTCAGCAGCTTTACCGGCTTTGCCGGGTGTTTCACGACTACCCGTTGCCGGACAGACTTAAGTGTCACTGATGACAACAGACGCGAAGAGAGAAGGAGCGGTTTGACGCAGAGTTTGTTGCATAGTAATAATGTACATGATGTCTACCGCTAGCTTGAAGGCAAGGGTGGAGTTCGGGGCGCTCGAGGGCGTTGAGAGTATCAAGGGCGAACATCATTAATTCTGACTGTGGCAGTGTCAGTGGTCCGGGACGGTGGACTAATGACATGTGTCTTGAAGTCTTCATGTGCGGTAGCAATTTTTCCACAACTGTCAATACCCACTCTTACTACTACCACTGCTGTGAAAATGAAACCTGCAACGGGATGTTTAGCAAGTTCGAATGATCCACAACGTCAGCTTCATACACTGTAAGTTTTTCAAAAATTCTGAGACTTAGACAGGAGGAAAAGGTTTGTGATTCATTGGTTCTGAACACGTAGCAGGGTGCATCACGAATGTACAACACGGTCACGCACATATTTCACTCCAAACTCACGCACACAGATGCCTAAACTACCACCAGCACATACACTACAACCACCCAGGAGCTATTGTACACTGAAAGTCGGCTTGGTCCACGATCGATCAACGACGATCGTCTCAACAGCAACCTTGGCCTCAGCAGGCTATACGTATACGCGCGGCAAGCAACCCTATAACCAGGCAGGTGACTTTCAAGAGTGGCTCTGCGCAGCGCGATCAGCTTGTTTAGACGATGTTGTTTTGGTTTTCGGACGCACTCTGTACGACAAAAAAAAAACGCTCCCCTGTCAGGCGTATTAATAAGGGGAACACTTCCGCGCACAAAACTCACTCACGAGGGCTACACAGTTGCTCGAAACGTTCACCTTGATCTTGTACGAGTGATCGACAAAGCTCCAAAATGGATACGTAATGGGAGCACGCACGTACGTAGTGTGCATGCGCTAGACTACACCGACACGGCTACATAACAAAACAACAAAAAACAAGCTTCTAAATATGTCTTCTCATCACTGGGTTCGCACCGTAGGTACACGCACTTTTGGCAAAGGTACAGATCACCACTGCATACCACACCAAAACAGCATTAAATCATTAAGAAGTACTTTTTAACACCTAGTCCCGCAGCAATAGTGCAGAAAATTCGACAATCGGCTCCCCTGAAAGCTCGATCGGCAGCAATCAGGCGAAAGAGGCGTCCAAACCGTTCCGAACCGCACGGAGTCTTGCTTTGAACTGATCATTTCGAGCGTCTCGATCTCTTCCTTCGCGTCATGACGGGCAAAAACACTCTCGGGTACACGCGTGTCTCTGGCGGACGAGAGATAGTGCGCGAGAAACGGAGCTTGGAAATTAAGAAACGAAAAATCCGCTCACCCCGTTGTCCTTTCCCACCGCGAACTTCTCCCTCCTTATCCTCCACTCCCACCGAATGGAAGGGAGGCCACTCGCTAAAGTGGCAGGGTTGACGAAAAGACACAGCACACGAAGTTTGTCAAGGACTTTCTGCACTGAACCTGTGCGGATACCGCGGGCGCGTGTGTGTGTGTGTACGCTTTGTGGGAGTTGTTGTTGCTCGTAGGTGCAGAAGGACGAAGGAAGCGAAAAACTTGAATTATGTCATACCGCCGCGAGAGCGAAGGAGAGAACTTTTAGATTGCCGGTACGGGTGCTTTGAGTTGCTGTTTCCCCTAAAGACTATCTCAAGAGAGACTTGCCTGTTCGAATTCGCCCCATCGACGCCCGGAGGCGCACATACGCGCACACAAACACATGCGTCGACTACGAAAACATTGAGAGTAACAGTCGCAGCAGAGTGCGGAGATGATTACCGTTCACGGGGCAGAAGCGAAGGGCGGTACGGCTGGCACCGGTTTTTAGTAGGTCTTGCACACTAGTAGACAGCTGAGTAGATAGGCACAGGCGTGACGATAAGCCAACGCAGGCGGTGGTGGTATGAAAGCATCAGCTTGACGAGCATTAAGGCTCGGAGACACTATTATGGGGTGTAAATGTGTTTGAAATTAAAACAACACCGGTTTATCATTACCACAGTGGGAGGTGTCATGAGCCTTCCATATCAGTGCTTCTTTCCGATGCGCATGTAACACGTATTGAGCTCAGTTTTGATGTTTACATTGTTTGACTTTCAATTGACAATTGCTCGATTATAGATGCATGGTGCAAGTAGACGTCGGTAGCCAACCACCGATACACTACCAATTGAAAGGAGATTCCGTTAGCTAAGAATAACACACATCGCTTTAATACATGAAACATTTTTAATTAACATTGAGCTCTGACCCTACGTTGATAACGATTTTTTCTATCTTTTTCTCAAAAGTAATAGATGCAATACAGGAAAAATCTCACAGTGCGTTTGAATAGTAAGTCCATCATTCTATGTACTATAACATGAAGAAATGAAAGTTAATCAAAACTTAACTTATTTGCTATGATCAATACGTATGTATGAAGAGTGTGCAAATATGTATTGAAACATACGATAAGTGCATAATTTTGAACTATTGCCCGTAAACAAAAATTTTATACCGTGTTTCAAGTATTATCTACTTGCTTGGTAAACCAATTTGATTTGAAAGGTGCTAAACGGAGAATCTAGTTCTAACTATTCCTTTACTTGATCATAGCCGTAGCTAACCTGTGACTTCTTCGTGCGGATTTTATACACAAATCGTTAAAGGAATCGTTTTTCAGATACTGCAATTCACTATTATTGGAGATATGATGAGGCACAGATGGTGGTGATGATTTACAGTCAGTTTATAATTATTTCATTATTACTACCATTGTGAAGATCGACAACGGTGCCACCAAACTTAATTTCAGTAAAAAAAAAATCCGTCTGTTATAATACCTTTATACGCAAGTAAAGGAGATAAATTATTAACGTTAAACATAATTTTAGTTTCAAATAGGAAAAAGCAATATTCTGAAAGCACATTTTTCATATCGACTATAACTTTCAAATGTATTTGGTGTTTCAAATGTTTACAACAATACCACAACTCATCAGAATTTTATTAAACGATTCCTCCATCAGTTCATATTTTGTGACCAATTTAAAATGAGTTTGGATAAATCCAGTTGCAGCTTCACGTGACAGGATTTAACCAACCGCTGTCAATTGAAGCATATGTGAGACAACATCAAGCGCATTTGCATCCACGATGGCCTGAATTTGGAGTTTTCTTTCCCCATCATCAGAACTGCGTCCGATACGTTCGAGAAACCAACACATATTCTGAACCGGTCAATTGATGGGTCAATAAAATCTATTGCGTCGCTGATTGGGACACCAAAACAGAGGCGCCAACGGAGATTAAAAACGTGGTGAAATCTACAGCAAAACAATAAGTTGACAACAGAATTAGGTTGAATTCCTTTAGAATCAATTCAGTAATAGCGGGCGAAACGTAACGTGCGTAATTGATGGAATAACACGGTCCCATAACACTGTGATGGACAAATAAGCTGGCTCGCATTGCAGTTAACACACGGCACACTACCGTTAGCCTACGGCGAGCATTCAAAGCGCTGGTACTAAACCGGTAGCACCACTAAACAGGCTCTCGTAAGCGATTAAACTTCACTTAAGCTACGAGGCTCGCTACACGATCGAGCTAATTGAGTTTCCGGCTGGTTGTTTCGTCTCGATCGGATGTGTCGCAGATCGAAGGTGATGCGGTGTCGTGGTGATGTAGTGGTGGTAGCATAATCCTGCTCTACACGAGTATTTGTTACATCTCCAGATGCTAGTAGTGGTGAGAATAGTAAACCTATTAGACCATCGTCTGTCCCCATGAAACGCGAGGTTCGCGAATGTCACCGTAAATGATTGATGGCTACACGAGACGCGGTCGACTTCCAAAGAGACGAACGCCACCGTGCTTCCAGCCACGTGATGATGGTGATCGTCATGTTGATGATTATGACTAACCCGACAACCGGACGAAAGCCGGACGTTGGATTTGTGGTGCGTTTAATTTCACCGATCAAGCGTGAACGGTTCACGATGCGCGTAAGGGTTCGCCATTGCCAATTCCGGTCTCGTCTGGTTTTAGCAGTAGCAACGTGTTCGTTTGAAAGAAAAGAAAACATTCTTCATAAATTGGCACTTTTGTAGGTCAGGTGGTTCATTTTTCTTCCCAAGACGCCTACATCGCTTACCCGTCAAGGTGCGCATTGTGTAGTTGGCTTTGTTGACGTTCGGAGTTGCTTATAGTGCGGTTCTTCGCAAGTTTGCCCTCGTCTATTGTACGCTAATTATTATTTGTTAGTCGGGGTTTCCTTTCATTGCAAATATTTACACACCCGCGCGTGCAGATGAAGACTTGCGTGAAAGGAGTCATGTTTTCTGGCAGCTGTGCCGTGCTCAACGAGGGGACACTCCTCGACTGTTTGAACAGTTAACATACAGCCTGTACGGCTCAAAGATGTCGTTTATGGCAGAGGATAGGTTGAGGACCCCTAGAAGTGGTGAGAAACGTGTCAGGCGACATGCTTCTGGCGTTTTCACGTGTCTTCACTGTATTCTTCTACTTTCTTACACTCACTTGTTTTTGTCATTCGTTGTCTGCTGATCGCCACCAAAGTTGACATGCCACCTTATCCACACCACGGTTTTTTCCGTTACCTTTGGCGGTTCAAAAATACACATTTCATCCTTTGCTAACCCTTCGCTGAGTATTAAAGTAAGGTTAGCAAAGTGATTGAAATATGTTATTTTTATAAGTTTATGTGTTATGTTATAAATTACAGACAGTATATTTTGTATGTGATCTTAGCATCGTTATTTCAAAACCTAAATCATTTTCCCAACATGGTAAATGTTGGTATACACAAGACACCTACTATTTTAGAATATTTGATACAACTGCTTTAATATGGTAGAATATATGCTCTCAAATATAAAAATAACAATTAGAATTTTTAAAAAACTTCCTCAAAACCCCATGTATCAAAGTTACAGTAATTTAATAGTTTCTCACAAAATTCAACATCGTTTATCAAAATGTTTTAATGCCGGTAAACAAAGAATCGTCATCATTACTGAAGGGTTAACCCTCCGGGGGGATGCAGTTGATGCAAAAAACATACATGCACGAGATTAAACTCTTTCACCGTGGAAACAACGATCGATCTCGATCGCACGACGTTGAAAAGTTGAGTGACAGGTGATTTACATTGGCTTTAGGAGTGTGTGGTCCAATTCCGCAGGCTCCATTTCATCATCCGCCCATAATCCGCCGAACGACACCGGTGAGATCAAGCGCGTTCGGAGGTACGAGTTTGCACCGGACCGAAACGATGGCAAAACTTTCACAACTGCCTATTAAAATATTGGGTGTACACAGGGGCAGGCAACCGCTATGACATGCTTATTTTTTGCATTGAAAATACAGCCGTCCTAATAAGTCACCTAGATCTTTTGAGCTATCTCAATCGGAAGCCTCGTGAGATATTACTCTGCTGTGTTGCCAGAGTGGAATCATTTGAACTCATATGATCGAATAGCACGTTTTGCTATTACGATTGCGTTTCGGTACTATGTATCCGATCAAAAGTTGTTTTCCTTTCGAGCACGCCAAATACAAACTCAACGCCACGAGGCCACATCAAGGGAAATTTTGGCCACTGTATTTGTTTACGATGCCTCTGTTGACACTTTGGAAAATGGATTTTCTTCATCGTTTGTCCCAATTTTTGAGGTTGTTTATATTGCAAATTTAATACGTCAGCCGCGATGATTACGAAGCAATTGACGCAAGCGTTTGGATAATTAAAGCTCGTATCTTCAAGGTTCGCTCCAAACACGCCGTGGCAGTATCACGAGTGTGCTGTATTTCGAAATTGATCGTGACACGATGAAAGTTAATCTAACGGATACAAGTTGATGACAGTTGCATGTGTGATTAAATTGTTATTTCTGACGCTTACGGAGTTGAGTAGGCAAGGGACATTTCTGTGCGGAATAGTCTTACCAAACAATTTAAACGAGGAGTAAATTCGTCAACGTACCTGGAAGAATAAAGAAAAAAAAATTATATAATTACTACAAGTTATTTATCAATAAACGCACACAATATGAGAAGCTTATCATATGGTATTCATTGTAAACAAGAATTGGGTACACAGTCATTTAACTTTTAATTGCTGTTGACAGTATCACGACATAAATACAGCTAAGGCAGAACCTGATTATTATCAGAATTGTATAAATTACTCAAAAAAAATAAATCGAAACGTGATACATGATCGATAACAATTGATTAATGTCCATGTCCACGCAATAACCTAATGACCGAATGAGCATTAATTGTGCCATGAAATAAATAAAAAAAAAAGGATTTTTATATGTTCCTGAGAAGGAAAATTGGCAAGTACAATGTTTTAATTAATGAACACGGCAAGGCAACAAAGAAGTTGATATCGCTTCCTTCACACATTTAGGGTGGCATGGACGATTTAATAAGCTGCTTTTTTCTGCATTTCAGCCTCTATAGGGCTCACCACTCTGCTTGATTATCAAATATCAACCGGTTTTTGTTTCACCGAGCGTGATCGAGAAAGGTGCAAAAGAACGAAACGCACGGTTCAGATTCAGCTCCGAACGATGTGCACTTGATTAAGGTCTCATTAAGAAAATATGACGAATTACAAACTGTCATACGATCGCTGTTGAACCATGCAATACAAGTTCTTTCGTTGTTTCAGTGTGAAGGGGAAGGTGAACTAGTTGGGAAGGGAGTGTAAACATTATACTGCAAAGGCATCGGGCGACATTGTTTGACAAGTGATGCGTGAAAAAATTAACGCGTTGATACGAACCACATTTTGATCACAATATGCGGAACGGAATGATGAATTTTTAAATTATTTTTACACTTCTTAGTAACATGACAATGCGTTTTTAGCATTGCTTAAAGCAACAATCAAATAAATTTAAAATAACTTATATTCAACGCACTTTCGGCCTCTTTTTAATTATTTTGCTACCTTTTGATCTGATTGCAAAAGATTGAATGAGTTTCTTCGCAATGATAATGACATAAAAAAGGACGCTTTATGATACACAACCAAACGTCTTTCGTTCCAATTAAGTCCTGAATCCTGCGTAAAAAATGTTCGACGAATAAACAAAAACTGCACTCTGCCAAATGAAGCTGATACACAGTGCTATAGTCGGTCTCAGCTTATAACGAGTTTGCTTTAACAACTCATGGAACCGATTTTACGTTCTCTTTTTACATCCCGCATTTTAACGACTGTTTTCGCGAAATGAGTTCGTATTTTAACTGAATAATTTTTATCTCCTCTTCGAAAACCGATAACAATTTGCCCGCACCAACTTAACCGCCTTGTGAGAGAATATAAAAATAATTTTGGTGTTCTTTTCGAACGAAATTGGAATGATTGCTCAATCGAATGACAAACCTTTCTCTTATTTTGAACATCATTACTAGAAGGGAAACAAAATGCAAATGATCAGTATTATTAATCAAAGTCAAAGAAATAAATTTGAAATTTTATATTGAATCAAAAGCACTTTAAACTGACACATCAACTATCAAACAAACTGAATTAGGAAAAAACAACATTTTGCAGTCGATCTTTCTTGTGTTTCTATCAAACCGAGATTGTCACAACAATGGATCACCAGTCGTTGTACGTATCATTTAATGCCAATCCGGATGCATTATTATCGCTGCTGCTATCGAGTCAAGTCTCTTGTGGTAAAATAATCGGACAAGAATAAACAAAATAAAATTTTTCCTAACTTATACTCCCTCGGAAATCCACAGATCGATCGAATGAACGAATGTCTCAATAAAAACATTTCCCCTCGCTTGTAACTGCAGTTGTGTTGATGTGACATCAGCATGCGCACAGATAAAGGCGTCAGGGTTAAAATATGAGCGCTCGTTGTGCGTCGCTTGCTTTTGGGAAATATTTTACGACTTCAATAAATTGATTCACCGTTGGTGCATCGGACAATTCATCGCTGAGTGACATGCGAGAGGTCGCTGTTTCGTGTTTCGTGTACCGATCATATTTGGTGCGGTATATGGTGATGGGCAATATGAAACAACACTATAATTCAGAAGTAGTTTTCGAATTGGGGTCTCTTTTTCGATCGGAAACAGAGGATAAAAATTATATCAATCATTACAGAATAGTTTGGCTTGATAATTCGATCAATGACTTAAGCTCGTCATGTGACTTAAGCCAGCGTACAGTTCCACTTATTACTTACTTATTTTTTGTCACAATACTGTCATTATTTCCCTACATCCATGTATAAAATAGAATGTTTCAATACTATAAAAAAATGTTAAAGGTGTTATATATCTTTTTTCACACATTAATAACGTTATTCTATAACGATTGCATGTTTTGATGGCAATTTGTGTTAGTGACAGATCGTGTCGTGTTTAAAATCAATAACATATTTTCATAAATTTCATTCAATTTGCATCAGTTTTGTTATTCCGTTGAAAAAACAGTATGTTCAGAAGCGCTGAAAACATAGTTCATAATAAAATTGTTGTATTTGAAAAATGGATCATGCGCACATGCTTATATGTTCAATCTGACAAACGAAGAGGAATAAAATGAACAGTTAAAAAGCAGCCGGAAATCAATTCAAAATCGAAAGGTCTTCCTGCACAGTTTAACCTCGCACTGCTTTCGCCCACCGGAAGGTGCTTTAAGATACTTATTTTTGTTGCGTTTTTATTGCATCGAAAAATTTATGTACTGCAAAACTTACAATCTCATTCGAGCTGACCCATGCTTCGCCCAGTTAAGATATCATGCGCTAGCAGTGCGACTGACTGTGTTGCGCGTTTTCCCCGCCTGATGATTATTATTTTTACTATCCTTCCGGGGACTGCCCTTTCATGTTGGCGCAGTAGGGCACGCAATGCAGGATTATCTGTTTTTATTTTCCTTCTTTCGCAACCATTTACGATGCGGTACCGGTTTTCACTGTAAGCCGTCCAAACAAGTGGACACGGCACACATATAGTGCCACTGAAGTGCGATCGACAATTGACCCGAGCACCCAAGCGGTTTTCTGCGGTCGGCAGTTTTGTTGTGCTATTTTATTTCCCCTTCCGCAAACATTTCGGTCGATCTCGTATCTTTATCGACCGCACAAAGCCGACAGTTTATGCCGGCAGGTTTTTGTGATTTCGATTCGCTCGACGCGATCAAGTGCGCATAAAAATGACATCGAGTTTTCGTTGCCGGTGTAGAATAGTACCCACTGGGGAAGTCTGTTTTAAATGGTGCTCATTGCTTTGGTAAAAGTTCGTTTATCCACACGATGCTGGAGCTCAGCGGGTGTTTGTTGGAAGGTTCGAACTTTTATTTTTGTTCATTTAAGGTTCCAGGCAGGAGCTGAAAAACTTAACCCTGCGGTTTAAAGTTGAATTATGGCTTCATTTTGCAGGCAGAAGCATAGGGGGCTATTAAAATGCTGTTGCCCTTACTGTGAGGGAAAATATGTAACACCTTCAAAGAAGCCCGCTTTAAGCGCTACTGTGTATGTAGAGCAAAAATAAAACTTCCAGCAAATGGCACATTTACTGTAGATAAAGGACATCGTGCCGTATTATATTGTACCTC
>JXXA01006001.1:0-20051 GCA_000956255.1 Anopheles punctulatus
TAAAAAAGGATCACAAATTTCAGCTTACCTTGCACTGTTAGTCGTGCAATCGCACTCTCCCGTACGCCGACTACATTATACGCTACACATTTGTACCGACCACCGTCCGAAGGTCGAACGTCGCTGATGAGGAGATTCCCGCTGTCAACGATCCGGATGCGACTAACCTCCTTCGCGGAGCGTAGATGCTCATCAAGTGTAAGCCGCACATCATCTTTCAGCCATCGGATTGACGGTTCAGGAGTACCTTTCGGTGCTCCACACTCGAGCAATGCCGTTTCTCCGGCAGCCACTCGGGTATCCTTTGGTTCCGCTCGAAAATCATCACGAAGTACTATAAAAGATAATTTAGGGAAAATAAGAAATAGAACTTAGTTCAACGTGAGAGTTGCGAACGAACTATACGAACTATACCGAAGAAGTTATGATACTTGCTAGTATTGGAGAACATCATTATAAATTAATTGAAGTCATTTTACATGAATAGATTTGCTAAGTTCAACCCCTTAGCAACGAACCAGAAATTGTTTCCAATGTATTGTGTACGGAACAAACATAACATGTGCATGGAACGCAGCCCAACCCACGAGATAATTATGATAGCAGCGAATGAACCAGGGGCACAATTATAAAGGTTAGTTGAGATGCAACAGAATCGTGTTTCTAATGGTAGTGTTGAACGGTCGGCGATGACCCATAGTACAGTCAACTTCTGCCTGCCCGGGCTAGTCGTTCAACCAGTTCTTCTACCCCACCCTGTTATCGCGGGAAACCCATCGTGCAACGCAAGCGTCAGGTGACACAGTGCAGCCATGTAAAACGGCAACTAGATGCATTAGCAAACCCATTTCTGTTCTGTAATGACTAAACGCGCGAAACGGTCAGGCAGGTACAAGTCAAGTATGTCATTATCCGCTGTCATTACAAGGGATTCTGTCGGCTTTCTACACTTCGCCGGTTTTGTTAATCAACAATTTGACGGGCATAGTCGAATACCCGGACATGATCTACCGCTGTTAAAAGCCAGCCTGTAATGGAGATAATTTACATTGTCTTATGTGAGAGGGGGAAAAGGAGTAGCGGCAAGTGCGAGGTATGGTCGGTGCATAATTTATGCAGATTTGTTTTCATTAGCGAGTGAAACTCGACACACATATCACACATTGCATCTGCCTGTGATACAAATAATACCGTCACTGGAAATCAGAACATCCTGACGTTTTAATTAGACGCGATATTAATATTCATGTAAATGAGACGAAATAAGAGAAAAAAACACAGGTCCGTATATGGAGGTATGACTCCTAAAATACTTATCATCGAAAAACTCTTTAAACAGAATTGTTATTTCTGTAATATTAATATAAAACATTATACCAAAACTAGGTATCGTTAACATTACATTACTAGTATCTCATAATAATCATCACCTAATTCATATTATTATAGATGAGCTAATGTAAAATGGTGTGTTTCATGAGATGAGATGTGTTTTTACAGATGAGCTAATGGCTAATGTGTTTCATGATTTTAATAAATAACTATCGCTAGATTCATTATTGATACTTCACTGCACTGTAAGCAACTATCGTAGCAGCATGTTAAACAGCAACCTAGCGAGATTCATCCTGCATGATTCAATCTGTCTAAAAGAACTCATTTGTTTGTGATCTCTGCCATTTCTTATGCAGCCAGCCAACGGTTAGGTTAGTTAGATCGAACGTCATCAATCGTTGGCGACACCTCACAGCTATTTATAAAAGTGACAAAGCATCAATTTCAATGTGACACAACATCACTCCGCTTGAATCGATGTCCAGGAAGCTCTTGCCATTAGCGAAATGGTTTGTCAGAGAAGAGCAAACCCCATGCCGGGTAGATATCCAACACGGGTTCCCCAATGTGCACGAGTGATAGAGCCTACGCAGGAGATGCGGTTAATGCTATCATTTAATTTCCTGCCTTTCCTCCATTATCATCACTACCCATCCAAAAGCTGGATGGCCTGCTGGTAAGACAGGCCCGTCTATGTTCACATAGGTCGTATTCCGTTTCGTTGAAAGAGCAAGAAGAAGAATACTATGTGCTGCACAGGGAACTTTGATGGAGTCCCTGCAAACGACAGAAGACAAAGTGGTTCCAGTGGAATTGTTATTCAAGGTGCAGCGGTGTTAAAGCGCGTGGTTCCGATCAGGTAGGATTATTGTTGTAATAAATAATTATGCAAATCAGCGCAGCATAGTGGCATGCACGTCTGAGTGCTTTTCTCTTGGAGCTAAGCCACTGGAACGGAAGAGGCGGCATTTCAAGCACAGGGCCGATGGCGCCATGATACACCTCGCCTTTTCTTGCCACCTTATCTCCATTCAACGATGAGCGGTAAAAGCCGCATCGTGTACAAAGACATGGATAGGTGCGTTGGATACGATGCAGTAGAAAACATAGTGTAATATACTGAATCAAGATTGATGCTATCATGGTCATCCACGGGATCGTTTAGAGTTTAAACGAAAAATATACTAAATTTTTTTTCGACACTGCTTATCTTTATACCGTGCTTGCTTCATACTAATTTTTTGTCGGCGCTATTTGCTTATCTTTACAACGTGCTTGTTATCTTAAGTAAATTAAACTGACGTTGGTAACGATTGCAAGGTGTGGCCGTTTTGATTTCTTCGCCCATGCCGTTTAACAAAGACGAGACATCGAATAAAAAATTAATATTACAGTACGAATTTGAAACATAACAGTCAAAACAAAACAGATTGTATACAAAGTATCAGCATCCTTACGTGCAATCTGTAACGTAGCGTTACGGCTTTCAGCCATTCCGGCAATATTCGAAGCGACGCATCGATACACCCCAGCATCGTTCTCCTTCTTGCTGTGCAATGTTCGAAGGAAGAACAAAGAACCCGATGGTAGAAGAACGTGATTCGTGGTAAACTTCATTGGCTCGCCATCTTTATACCAATGGATAGTTGGTTCCGGTTTTCCATCGGCTTTGCAGTTTAGCGTTACTGGTTCATTCTTCGGTACGATTTCGTTGTTGGGATGCTCAACAATACGTGGGGCTCGGTATTGGCCTGAAAGAAAAGAACAAATTGAATCGATTAATATTTGAACCATTGCTTTGCTTTTTTAAAATAACATGTTTGTGCGTTCTATTATTCCTTTAAGGCATTAAACACATACAGCGCTTACGGGAAAAGTTGGATCAATATGCAAATTTATACAAGCCTCAGCAACATACTGCATTACCCATCCAAAAGCTCTAATCCTGAACCCTTTTCTGTCACGAGGGAGTAATAAAAGCAGAAACTGTAGCAAATGGCACAAGTTGATAAAGTTATAATTTAAACATACTCGCTCGTTTCGCATTTGGTCCCGTTACGCCAAACCTAAACTAATCCCCAAAGCCAATGTTTTCAGCAGGCGGCTGCGAGACTGTTGATAGCGGCATGTACACGTAATGATCTCAAATGACTCTCAGGCTTATACAGCTGATGCTAGAATGCCTGCAAAGTACTTAAGAATCGACAGCCAACAACCTTGCTACCACTGTAATAACAAGTTCTCAATTCCTGATCCCGATATCTTATGAGCAGCCTTCTGCGCAAAAACCATTCAACGGTCGGTTCAGAGCAAGTAGCAGTGCGGATAAGAAAACCGGAAGCATAGAAGTTCATTTCATCTGCAATAGATGGTAATGCAAATGGAAGCCGTTTAATATACACTCAAATTGATAGGTTCATTTAATCAACGGAGCCTAGACTGTCATGTTGATGCCACCGGCTTCTCCGCTGTTCTTTCTCGAATACACAAACCCGACCGTTCCTTCTGTAATCCAAGGACTAACCAAACCGGTTCATCTACAATCTTTAGCGAGTAGTAAGTGTCTTTTGCGACCTTAATATCGTTAGCAAAACTACAACGGATTTGCAGTAGAAAGTGTAAATGTTAAAGACAATATTGAGGATGGTGAATCGTGGTGATTTGATATAAATGCAAGCAAGCACGAAACTTTTTCTGTATTTACATTCTGGTGGATGTACAGCACATGTGTTCAAAGTGGGTTACTCACTGGAGTTTAATTTTCTAAATATGTCATAATTATTTTAAACAGATTAAAGGATAGCGTTCCTGCAACCGTAGATATCAATTTTCTGATAATATACATAACAAGGTTATAAACGCGTGTACATTCAAAACGACTCGAACGTGTACATTCAAACGAGACAAAAAATAATTATTTTTGTCACGATGATAATGTGACAAAATTAATAATTTTTAGTCAAACATGGTGTAATTTTTTTAATGTAGCGTGAATGATCAGGGAAGGAAAGCAATCAAACGGGCGAAAGTATGGCACCCGGTTAGTGCAACACCCTATTAATAAGTGCAATTGTTACTACGTTCACCTTCAACATGACCCAGAAAACCACCCGATGGCGTAAGGAAACACGACACACATGAACCATACAAAGATGATGCTACAGAAGAAACTACAGCTAAATCACGTGGCACATCGAACGAGAAAAGATCGAAGATCAATCAGGTGAACCGCATATTACAACAAACGTTGGCTACACGTTAAGCCGGTTGGTTTACCAATTTATGCACGTGAACAGCACAGCAGAATGAAGCACGATAGCAAATATACGATTAAAAACGAGTATGTGGGATGCAACCGCCTAGAGCAAAGTCGTTCCCTAATTGCACATTTATTAGCCATTGTCTTGAAAGAAATGTCATTACTGTATGGTATGTACTGCACCATACTCGGTCGTTTGAGTAACTTTCCTTCCTGATCTTTATTAGTGCTCCATAGCCTTAAGCAACATGCATCGGGTTTAAAACCCCCATACTCTTCGGCATAGGAGTAGAAACTCTGCATGCTATGTGGATGTATAAGCTTTGCTAGCAATGAATTCGACTCTTCCAGAGTATATCATACCCAACAGGCATCATAAAAGAAAACTTCAAGATACTTCAAACTAGTCATTTAATTATATTATTCCTTTTAAAAATTTTATGAACAAATATATAAATTCTTTGAAATACGTTCAACATAAAAAGAAATATTAACTTCGATGAAATATGTATCGAATGCAAATAAAAATAGTTGATTATTAAAAATGAGAAACGAATAAAGCAATAAATAACATGACAACTCCATCCTAGTACGCAACTTTCACCATTGGCCAGTTGAAGTTCATTCTGTTTTGATTTCTACCGTCTTCATTTTCGTTACTGTAACCATCCATAAGCCCGTCGAAATAGTCAACTACTAACTTTCGTGATGTGTAAATATTTTGCTTTCGACAAGCTGTACAAACTGTCGACTTCTGAATGGCTGCCCCTTACTTCGCGGATTGCGGTCTCTCCATCCTACGCATGGCATGATTCCTCATTCGAAAAACAGCAGAGGTTGCGCTAGTAGGTGATACAATAAAAACGGACGCTGCTACACAAGCGGAAAGAGCACGCTGGTCCATAAATAAATCAACGCCAATCATCATGCAAAAACAAAACTGTAGCGGTTGATTCCCCTTCTGCGCCATGTACACTTTGATTTTTTAACACACAGATGATGTGATGATCGCTCTGATGGTGTGACCATTCATCATCCGTTAAGTAGGAAATTATGGCGATTGGACAAGGAAAGCAGCATTTGTCAAAAAAGTAATATCCAGCTTGCTATAAAGTGCCGCTAGCATCAAAAATTAATTTAATTAAAAACGTTATCAATCTACTACGTCCACAATATAAGATCAAACTAACCCTTGTGCATTTCTAGAACATGAATATACGTCTTAAGTATACGCTAGACGTGTTTTATATCACCTATTCCATAAACCAAGATACATTTTTGAGGCGTCTTTCATGTTCCTCACGCAACGAAACAGCCAACAACGAACAAAATGTGTTGTTTTGAATCCGAAAATTTATGAGCTGTGCAGTGCGATTGCCCTCAAATTGGTGACGAAGCGTATGAATTCTCAACCGGGTGCTATACGATTCCCCTCAGAAACTTCTCCTTTCATTCCACCACATTTCTAGCATCGTCAAGAACCAGAATTTGCATCGCATTGACGCCAGGAACTAAGGGTGAAACGAATCATCGTACGTTTGATTCTTGCCGCTGGATGCTGTATAGCACCGCTTGCACTTTTATTGCATCTCTGATCATCTGTCCCATGTGGATCCAGTGGTATCAGACTGGGAACTAGAAGTACAGGGGTGCAGAGTATATGTAGCGACACTTCCTCTTTTGGGATGAGTTTGGGCTGGTCTATTTTATATCGAGAAACTTTATTGATATAGTTTTTAATGGCGGTGCCTTTGACAAATTTAACGACCGAAATAACACCCGTTTCATTGAGTAAAAACGAAAAGCCGAAAGGCATATCATTGCTAGTTCCTAACTGACCTGATTCGAACTCAATTGAGCTTAGCGTTTCAGTTGAAGACGCTTTAATACACAGTAATTCCAATTCATAATGCAGGGAAGACTACTGGTTGGTAACGACTGTACGAAATTTTACGACAGACGAAATTTTATGAGATGTGAAATATATGATAAATTAATTACGATACCACGCCCTTCTGTAGTGGAACTTCTAAAACCAGCTATAAGCAAATTAAATCGACTCAAAAAGACAAATTACAAAGCGTATGCGGACAGTATAACGTCCGAAAGCGCAGCGTTACACATTAATTGAGTCACACTTAGAATATACCTATACTAACACTGTACAATTCAATAATGCATAAAAATGTTGAATCAAAGATTGTTGCTATACGTTATTTATACGTAAAAAAACGAAGAGCTGTTTTTATTTAATAAAATTAAAAAACCTCACCTTCTGTTGTTCTGTTGCTTTTTATATGTTCGTTTGTGTTATGTTGCTCCACAAAGCTTCACATAATCACAAACACATTAATGGACTTTTAATGAAAAGATCTAGAATATTTTTTCTGTCAATACAACGGTTAGTGAATTGACTAAAAAAAATTCAAACCGAAAGCTACTTTTATTTTGTGTATGTATAAAGAAATTTCTAAAAAAAAAAATACCGAACAAAAAAAAAGATACCACAGATAACACAAAAGTACAAACTATACAACAAAAAATATGCCATCCTTGGATGAAAGTATTACTAATAGCGTTCCAATTAGTGCTCAAAGTTCAAAGTGGGCAGCCCTGTATGACGCTAAACTATTGCTCTCTTCTGCTGATGTCGGGTCAACTGACATGGGTTAATCACTCATCATGTCCCGGTTCACACTCCAGTGAGTTGTTAAGTACCCCACCACACCTAGTGCGAGACAGAAATGGTGGTCAACGAGCCGTGTCATATGCCTTCCTTTCGCCGTTCATTCAATTCTCATCATCATCAACACGTGACTTCTTTGACTTTTCGTGACTGTACTCTTCGCCAAACACGTGTGTGTCAAGCGCAACTTTAGACAGCCGTTCGTTGCTCGTATGCTATTTTGTTTAGTTGAATCGTTGAAAAATTATCCCAAATCAAGTTAGAAGCACGTTGGAGGTGAAAATAGAACTCAAAGGTAGCGTATGGATGGAAAGTTCGTGTGGTCACTGTTAGAGTTCAGGGTAAAGATAAAGAAATGGAAGTTGGTATATTGCTATTTCATGTGGCCTGGTGAAATAGATACTGAGAGTTTCGTTTAGAATAATGAGGTTAAAAGCTGTCAACATCACCACTTTTTCAATTTACCCGTATTTGTCGCAGAGAATAACCTTTGTAATGATAATTCCCAGTATGAAAATAGACATGTGATAAAATATATTTATGAATGAAACTATGAAAAATATTTCAGTTTACTAACAGGTTATTTTAAAATAATTTTTCATACCTAAATCATCATTAAACAATGTCTTGACCATTGCCTGTGCTGGTGGTACGAAATGGTCTTAAACACTAATCTCTCAATCACATATCAAAACTTCAACAATAACGATCACCGCTTTAGAATATAATAGACATACTACTTTAGCGTTGCTCTGAAAAGAATGATATAATACGAAACAGCATGGACGATGTCGGTTACCAACGGACCTTTGCGTTAAGTGCTTGATAACCGTACCTAAATTAGAAACGAATATGCTTGCCACGACGTATAAAAAATTTGGGTACATCGATTCCATAGCGTTTGTTAGTTTGTACTCCACAGACACTACAATTTCATGGCGAAGAAATAACAAAAATTCTCTACCACACGCGTACTATTACGCAAATTAGTTGATGGTAGCAAAAAAAAACAATCTAAAATGTTCGACAAACAACGGCACAAACACACAGTCACTCCACAACCGATGGCGAATACAGGCATGAATGAACAAAACGCATGTCCTGACAGAGCAGAAAATGAACGGGAAATGGAAAACGATGCGGATGTACACTAAATTTGGCACTCGGTGAAACGGTTTATTCCACATCCGCCGAAACATACGTAGGCAACTCAACCGAAATTAAGCTAAGGGAAGCTAAGAACGAAAGGACACGGATTGTTGGCTTGGTTCCACCTAACGCAAACACTGTCGATTGGCGTTTAGGCGAGGCCACCACCACCCACACCTCTTTTCACCCAAATGTTTACGAAAAAAGCCTTGTTGATCCTTCCATTAGCCTGTCCTGAAATGGGAGCGCCTTAGTGAATGAGGCTCCATTTTAAGGATTTAATTAATTTTAGACACGCCAACCCCATTTTGGCGTTGCGTATCATTTCATATTCATAGAATATTTAGAGTTAGATTTAAACATCCCCCCAGGAGGAAGCGTTGCTGGCAAAGCGTCAAATACAATAAACTCCGTTTGGTTAGGCTTTTTTACTGCTCCTAATTGCCTAATGCTTTTTTACGTAAATTTGTGAACAGAGTACACGTCGGTTTCTACGTTGCTCGAAAGCTATTTTTTCCATGCGTACGCTTTTTTGATAGCAAATGATTTCCTGAATCATCGTGACCTGATTAACGCTAGGAAAAAGCTTGCGAGTATTTGAGTTACATACAAACATTTAAAAACCAGATAAATACTACATAATTATTTTTAAACTATACCACACATTTTTTATGCAGAATGGTTCTAACTATTTTACTAACAAGAAATCTATCTGTATTTGAAACGAATTCATATGACCAAAACATGTTCATGGATATGACCTGAATTCATTTTTAAAAGATATCTTTCTCTAAGATATCTCTCTTAGCCGAGATTATGCGGCTAAGTTTGGCTGAATGCAACTTAATGTTATAAATATATGTTAAAACAATATTGTTTATCAACATTGCATTTTGCAAATTCTGCACTGATGTAAAATCAAAACTCTCAACGTAATGGAATGGTTAAGAGGCTCATTCATTTATTTACATGTTTATCGGCTTAGATATTCCGGGTTGATTGCCAACTGATTTCATGTTCTTTGCAATCAATGTGTAGTAAAATTTTATAATTTTAAACAAAAAATTCTAACACATGAAATAATAAACCAAATGCTAACGAAACACTCGTTTTACAGTTAGTCCACAAATTACAATTATTAAAATGTTTGGCAGTTTGTTCACAAATTACATAGTGTTAAATTTGTTTTAGTTGCATGCTTTGTATTTTAAGTTTAAGTTTAATTTAATATTCTAAGAAGGTATAAAATTAATATCCCTATTTTTGTTTTGAGCACTATACATTTTGTACTTCCAGGATTTTGTATTAAACACTATTCAATATCCCTAACATCAAACTATACTATATTCAAACATATCACCATGGTAATATTTTTTACCATGCTTGAAAACTGAAATGACTTTTTATAGCCTTAACAAGAGATCACTCGGCCTTATGAAGCGATATTATAAAACGAGAACACAAACAATTGTTGGTTTTGACCATCATACGCGTTTATTTGTGTTGTTTCGATTACCGAATACACGTTTTTATGACAAATCTTGCCCCGTTGACCAGATTTGCAGCACAGTATCAAATTCCATACTAAAAATGATATTCATGATCGTCGAGTGGTATGGATCATTCCACCAAATTGCGAACTGTTGACCTAACCCGTCCGCTTGTATGGCTGAAATTATGTTCGTTTTTTTTCGTTAATTTTGTCAAATACAGTTATAACTGTTCTTATTCAATGGATGATGATTTCATTTGGTTTCCACTACAGAAGAAGATAGTATAGCAGCATATGAGTGGGTTGAGAGCAGCGGAATTTCAGCGCGAACCAGACAAGATGCAGATGTTAAAACAACTGGTTGCAAAAGTATGCACCATGTTGCGCTTCTAGAGGCGGATCGATTTCGTTCTCGTCCGAAGGGTTTACACCACACCAAGTTTAGGCGTGTCTAGAGCTGAAATCACACACAACACTACCAGAAGACGTCGTCCGGACAAGACCATTGATTTCGTTCGTTGCCTGTGGGCCTTCACGAGCTGAACGGTGTGTCCATCGCTTTGGATGACGTGAAGTTGCAAGTAATAATTTAGATCAACAACTCGATACGGTGGTCTATAGAATATGTGTACTGTAAGAAACGGGAACGGTTTCGCAGGCACGGAAACTTTAAACAACAAAGTATTGGGATACCGAAAAGGACCATTTCAACGAAACATTACCCTAGTACGTGCGTTATGCCTCGTGTCACGGTGTTTGATTACCGCCTGATAGCATAGTTTTTTTCACGTTATTTTTGGCATTAGAATGCCTTTCTTCTCTCATGAACTAATGTGTATGTCTAAGTTAACAATTTTACTGTGCGTAACATTGCATGCATCTACTCCTAGTAAGAAGTAACAAACCTATACGGGTGGTGTAAATCAATCTTGCCGTTACACGACATTATTGATGCCAAGAAGAAGCTATCCGGGCACAAGAATAGCACAATTTGTGACATGTGATTCTATAAACATCACTACGATTTTTAGGTACTTGGATTTATAATCGGAAGACAAATTCACAGCCTGATGTTATTACTCTCAGGACATTTGTTCCCTGTATTTTGGCCTTATTACATATTAATTTATACACCTTATACATGTGGCCTTATTACATATTGGCCTTATATACATGTGATCTTAAAATTAATTCATGTGTATGTATAAAATCAATCAAATAATATAATTACTAACCAGCTTTTCACAGCTTCAACGATTTTAGTTAACCATTCACTGAACATTCAATACATATAATACTGAAGCTGCACGTTTTTTCGTGTCGCAAGTCGGTGAAACCTGCCCACCACGTGATCGTTTAAGCTGTTGCTGCTGCCGCTAATATTGGTGGTAAAATCCGAAGGAAACATACTGTTTCAATAAATCAGCATCATTGCTACCAGCAAATTCGCGATTCATGTGGGCAACAGACATCGTGCACCAGCAGGGGTCGATGTTTTCGCTGTTGTTTTGCGCCTGTATTACTCTACAACTGGCCAGTAGCTGCTGTCCCGCAAGCACAACCCTCCCCTAAGATGCTTGATTCTTCCAACATTCCGTTCCTTTCCATGAGCGGACGATTTACAACAGCATAGTCAACTTCAGTGTGTGTATCAACGCACCATGCAAAAACGATCGGCGATCATTTGCGAGTCCATGAGACCACGATAGTATTCGGTGGCGTCAGCTATCCCACAACATCGGTGACAATGACAAGAAGTAGAACGGGTTTCAGTGCGTTTAGGATAAGCCGCAAATCCTACTCCCCTCCTGCGTCTTGAGTGTGTTCTCTTTCAAGTATCAATTTCTTCAACGGATGTCAACTGTTTAAAGCCCACGGTTGAGTGGCTTTGAAAAATAAAAACTAGCAACGACAACCATACAAAACAGACGTACAACGAATTTACGAAGCCGTCAGCAAGTTGAGTTGAAAACGTGTTTTGATCTTTTACTGGCAGAAACTCACACGATTTGTGTAAATTAAGCATGGGAAACTACCAAACTGTTCAGCTTTTTTTATCGTATTGAGCATTCGATGAGTAACACTCGGAAAGTAAGAACAAGAGCAACTACGAATATAAGTGCGAGCATGATACGGTACACAAGGAATTTTAAACACTGAACCAATTTCTTCGTTTACTTAATTAAACCCCGTACGACTGATACCATTTTCCACATACATGATCGTACGCACGTCTATCACGAAAACGAGAGGTAAAAAAAACAAAACAAATAGCTCAAAGTGGAATGTTTTGCAGATCGCCTGTTCAAACATAACACCAATCGCCAAAACTAGCGACCACACCAGAACTTAACATTAAAAGCTCGTTCCAACTTGGAAAGGGAACACTGCCCAACAAATCATCATTAATAATCCCATTAGCGAACAACCCGTGCGAAGTAGGAGTGTTGCACGAGGCACGCTTTGAATGATGTGAAGCTATTATTTAACATACTCCGTCGTTTGTGAAAGACATAATTCGCTGTCTGATTTTTTTTTTGTACGGAGGTTACTAGCGTATTTGAAACCGCTTCTAACTAATACTACATATCACATACGCGCGTAAAACTCTTACACGTCTCGAAATGTTGCATGAAAGGTATGTTTCGCTGCTCTCATCTTCTGATAACCGTCCCACTGCTAGCCCGACGACGTGTGCTTGTTGACATCACCGAAACAGCAACAACTGAAACGCCAAAACAAATGCTAAATTTAAGCGCTCGGATCATCCATCTTTCAAAGATGTCTTACTTTGCGCTGTACACAATTCATCACTAGAAACGCGGTGAATCGAGGCTGGTGGACTGGTTTGCGCACCGAAGAGGGTTAACGCGAAAGACGCGAACGAGTGAACCGTGACGAAAACCTGCTCTCGTAAGCCATCTTCCAAAGACATCGTCGGCGGAGAATACTCGAAAAACTTGTTGTGTGTTTCGAATTGTTGCCTTCAAGCGCACATAGCCCGGCGTGGGGAAATGGCTAGACAGGAAAGAAATCGCCCCCAACCATTTCTCAGGTCGCGCGGTGTCATGCTCGAGAATTTAGAGTCAAAGAATGTATCTGTATTAAATCAGCATGAGTCGGCAACACCTTTTGTCAGTGAATTTCATGCGAAATCAAAGTATGATATATGGGTTGTTTGTTTACGTCGAAAAAGTATGGGTATCTGTAGTTTTTTATATTGTATCTAGTTTATGTTAAATTTTTTAAATGTGTTAAAAAATAAAATAAGAATAAATATATACCTACTGATAATAAAGCAAAAAACACCTTCTTAATATAAATTATACGTAATATTCACCCTACATTGAGGATTAATTGATCATTACAAATCCGTTGAAATAATCTTTCTGAACGAATTAAAATTTCTCTTACTTTGCATAGTCTTCCACCTGGAATGCTAACCAGAAATGAAATGAAAGGGCATAAAAATCAATTAGCACAATTAATTATCTTTAGGTTGATTTTCACGATGAAAGAACGAAAAGTATTGAAATTTCTTTGGTAGACATCAGAAGAAACTGCTAACTAACTTACGATATCAAAGAATACGGTTGAACGACCAGCCTCGTTTTCCCATTGGGCGTGAACAACTCTCGTTCTCCTAAGAACATAGCCGAAAGGATTATCATAATTTCATTAATTCGCCAAAAAGATAGCCATCGCACCGAAACTGCCTAACGTTTGTTTCAGCATTTTCTTTAAGCTAACCGAGAACGAGTATTTGATGGCACAGCCCAAGTGGACAACATAATCTGAACCACTTCCATGGTTTCATTTCCCCCTATCGCGGTCAATATTTCGAATCAGGTCCATCCAGAATAAGAAGATTTGTGGAGTAAAAAAAAGTGTCCGAAAAATACAACATTTGGATCGTAACCTTAGGCTTGCTGAAGCCGCGAAGAAGACAAGTCACACGGATGCTGCTCTTTGAAGCGGATGATTGGCTATCAGGTTGAGTTTATCCGAACAGTTCGAGTGGCACGGAACTTGTTTTTGATTTAAGTGATTTGGAACAAATTAAGGATTAAGGCAATGTCGGGTTGGAATAGTGGAAGCCCGACAAATCCCACCTAACTGGTCGTGATAGGACAGAATACTGTGCTGAAATATTGATGACAATCAACGACTTTACGATAATCCAACACACTTGTAGTGTAAAAAAGACAAAGAAGCTGGACACGAAAGCATGATGTCAAGAAGTCATAAATTTGAAAATAAACCAAACACCACCTGGTAAGCCTACACATGATAACTGGTCTCGATTGTTTGTGACAACTTCGGACGTGATTAGGTGTAGAAATACGTGTCAGCAAAATATTATCAGTTTAAATGTACATTCACATAATCAAAAAGTGGGCAATATATTGTGATAATTCATATGAGAGAATTTATCAATATAATATCAATGTTGTGTGAAATCTTAAATTACAAAAAGCCGACGGATTAAAATAGGAATAACTTTCAAAAATGGTTTATACTGTATGGCTAAATCAGATTATGTTTTTAGCATGTACATACATTTACCAAGTTTCATACCAGAAAATACTCAGTTTAAAGTTGCCGAATTCTCCAAAATAATGAAGGTGTAACAATTAAATTATAAGAATCGCTGTAAAATTTGCAATTCAAACTGCAAATTATTTAATACACGCAACACTCACACAGGTAAACCAAGCCAAACCATTTATATATTACAACCCATTGGGGATAGGGATCGTGGGGAGAGAGGGTTGTATAATCGTCTCTTCCCTATCGTGCACTTTATACGGGTCGTACTGCATGAAACTGTAACCCTTTTTAGTATCCAAACTTCCACGACATGTTGTACGAAATACGAAAGACTTAATTTTCACTCCCGTTCTCGCTCATCTCACGATGTTTAAATGCTCACATTCCTATGCTTTACTGTGTATTTGTGTTTCATTTAAAATTAAAATTAAATACACAAATACTAAACCGTTCTTAAGCAGCAGCGGGAGAACGCACAATATGACACCAAACGAACCACGATATCTTCACCTCTTTCATCCTGCGTTCTACCGTTTTGTGTGCTCTCTGGGGCTTATGCTATCAATTTCGAGCCAAATGCCGAAAGTCATGAAGGGCCGGGCATTGTTTTCAGTCAATCGACCAAACTGAGGCTTTAATAATACCCTGGCATTTCTGCCGGTAGGACCCGTTTAATCTGACTGCTGAATCAACTTCCAACACCACAAAAATTGACACCCTTTACCCGTTCAACTGTACCCAGGCTATGGTCGATATAGTTGTAGAAAAGCGTTAACTAAGGGATTCTAACATTGAGCCTCAGTGGTACGTATATTCATCGGGGAAGGAATATTAGATTAATATATTTTACTATACAGTCATCAAATCTAGCGATATGACCAGGCTGAATCGATTCGAAGCCACCCTAACAGCTAGGGTGAGAAGATCTCTGAAGCAAGATAAGGCATTGGGGACGCTAGACATCTCGCTGCACAGTTAAACCAGTACTACATAGAACAACTTCCGGACTGGTTTGGCCTCGCTTCAAGCTTAATTTCAAGCGGATGTCTGCATTTTAACAGAGAAGCTTGTGCAATGTGAGTGAATGAGAAAGATTCGCAGACCGACTTCAACGTTCGCCAGTGAGAACGATATAAAATTTTCGTAATGTCAACTCTACTCATTGGGATCCCACACTCCACAATTATACATATCATGATGCCATTCCAGACGATACCATGCCAGTCAAGAGTACACAATCCGTAACGGCGGTTGTGACCATCGTGTGTGTTTGTTTATCTTTCCATCGGATTTAATAATGAAATAAAATGTGATGTTTCCTTTTGCGTGTCGATTGTGGACCAAAGTGTTGGCGACAACGATCAAAATTGACGACATGAATAGACATTTCCAGCATGACACGAGGAAAAAATCTTGCTTTTTTTCAATCTTGTTTTTTTCCAATGCTCACCACGCGAGCTTCTTACAAGAACTATATTATGAGCGTGGTATTGGATATTCTGAAAAGATAAGGCCATTTGCTTTAATGTTGCACCCAGGAGACATACCACTTCCGTGTTTTATCAGTGCTGAAAACAGGATAACATATAGCTGGAATGCAGGAATAACGCTAAATGGTTCGCGGTATTTTACTATTTCGTAAAATTTTGCAACTATAGATATGTTGCGCTCTGTAAAAAAAAAACAAAATTGGCGCAATTTATAAGATAAAAGCCTGTTCCTCTGTCATCCGGTAGAAATTAGTCTATTTCTTTTCACCAAACCATCACTCAACTTCTTTAACACAGCAATTCAACATGCAGCGCTAAACAGTAATTTTCCTGTGAGTAATGTATTTCTATTTATTTGTCTATCATTTTATCTGATAAAACCGGCAGTATATACTCGTTTTCTGAACTGCTTCCCAGAAGGATGAAAAAAACGAAGATGAAATATTTCCTACAGCTACCACAGTTGCGCATTCAACATCGTATCTCGGGGAACATATCTTTGGGAATGTTGGTGAGGTAAAGCGATACCGGTGTTGGACATGCTACTAAAGAGAGGCAGGTGGTTCCAGACGGCGAGAAGACTTGGTATGCATATTCATCCATCGTTCGAGGTATTACTCTGACAGCAAACTACCCTACCATGGCGCAGCAGCCAACATCGTTGGCGTGTGTCCAGTTTAATTTTATAACACATATTTTGTACATGTACTCCCGTGAGCACGCGCCACTTGTACCTTGTGTGGGTTGACTGGCTAGTCCTGAACAGTGCAACCGATGATTTACGATCGCGAGCTAATCTTCGATCGTGTGCAACGATAATTATTATGAAGCGGATTCAAACTGGAATGTGGTACTTTTTTATACGACCGTCTATCTCAAATTGACCAGTTTCGTTTAACACCCAATTAAAACTCATCGTTATTTCTCATTCACATCGAAGATCTAATTCAACTCAGCTCTTTTCTATTCAAATTCCAGCGACTCTTGAGAAGCAGAAGAAAAAATCGTCACATGTACACAACACAGTCACATTTCCTTAAAAATAAAAAATAAAAAAGAGTACGAAGAAAGCTACCGATAGAATGGAAGCTGATAGAAGGGTTTCTTTTATGATAAATAAAAACTGGTTATAGAGAATTCGTTCTGCATCATCAAACTTCCGTACGAATAGCACACACTACAACTTCGGTAAGAGAGTCAAGTCGTTGATATGAGAACAACTTTTGCGACATTTTCGATGAAGCCGTCAACGAGCTAACGGTAAACGCAGCGATAACGAACAATACATTAGGAAGATACTGAATTTGATTTTAATGGCATTTTGTTCGATAACTCTGACATAATACCAGTGAGTATTTTAATTGTTTTTTTTTTAATATAAACTATTTCTAGATGGATGTTGGCAGTGGATAAAAGAAAAACATAGCATAGTAAATATTTGTTATACCCTGTATTTTTATTTCATTTGCCGTTAGAAAAGAGACGAATATCAAACCGAACGCGAAAAGATCAATTTCAGCAAAATGTAAATATTTTTCCCAAAGCTAAACAAAGTACCTTCCTGACAACTAATCAAAGCATTCCATGTGGAGTGCCGTCTTAGTAGAATCAGAAGCAGGAAAATTATCTGTTTTGTCTTTGCCGTAAAAATGTGCTGATGCATTAAATATATCCGGAACCATCACTTCTTTTTTCGGCATAACATCGACCATATCAACGTAAACAGAGTATTGGACAAGTGTGCATGTAAGGCTCTAGCGATGTTGTGAAAGACGTGCTTGGCATATCAATGTAATCAATCTCATTTGCCACAAGATAAACCAAGATTTTAGTTAAAGAAGGAACGGCTAAATGCAAGCTTTTGAAACTTTGAACACGATGGCTCACGACATAGCACACCAAAACTCTTCTCCACACTGTATTTAACAGAATATATCTGCAGAAAAGAAAGAATAACTATCAATTTTCCATCTTATCGTAACCTACATCAAAATGATGATACGTATTGAATGAATGAAGACAAAGATAGATTGCGACTATCTGATAATTTGACAGCTTCTACCAAAAACAAGTCAATCCACAACATCTGCTAACAAATCTTTCCAAAGCTTAGTGCCGGCAAAAATCTGTCACCACACAAACTATTCATTTCAACGATGACCAATCAATTACTTTTCGCATTAATGACAGCGGTTGTTTCCAAGATTTCGCCTTCCATTGTTACGTCTTAAAAAATAAATAAATAGGAAACGACTAGCTTTTCGTCCTGGAATAAGACCCAATTACAAAAGGATATCATGAAAGTAGGATATAATGAAAAATATGTTCTGTTCTAGTTTGTCTTGACTATTATGCATATCCCACACGAAATAATCTATCATCGCTACTTGACAGATTTGTTCCACTAGCTGCAAAAAACATCCGAAGTGGCACTACCATAAAGCCAGTAAAGCGTCAGAACACCGGATAGAAGTTAGCGGGAGGTTTCATGCATACGTGGTTAATAAATTGTGGAGCCAGAAAATAACGGAAGTGTCAAACGTAGGTGACAAACATGTTAGACGTGACAATTGATAGTCCTATTTACTATTTTATAAATGGAAAGATGCCACCAGCAAGTCACCAACGTTCGCATAAATTAATGCTCTCACAAAATATGGCATTGGTGCTTGCTCACCGCGATGGTTAGAAATTGGATCATATTTCGCGTATTAAAAGTACGATTTCAGTCAACCTCGAAGGGTACCATCAATAGATCAGGTTCCAGGAAGCGTTATCTTGACGCACAAAGCCATTTTTTATCTCGAGCATCACCATACACGGATCAGCTGTTGGAGAGAAAACAAATTCCTAAAGCAGCTCGATGCTCATTTGCAAACAAATTGTTTCTTCGTGGAAGCTATGAGTGTGTGTTTTGTTTATCCCACTCAATGATGACGCGTGGTTCCTCCCAATGTTTGTTCAGCAGTTTTACGAGGCGCACATATAGCTTCTCTTCCATAATTGCGTGCCTTTTGGTGTTCCGTTTTATTTGAATGTTTTATTTTTCATGCATACTATTTACCAATGCCGCAGCACGCGAAACAGTGAACATTATGCAAATTGTCCATAAAGCTCGGCTGTTCCACATCAAACTGGTCATAAGTAACTGAGTGGTAGTAACATGAGGCGGATATCAAACAGACAGCGTTTGTCGGCTTGCGGTATATTTGAAGTGTAACTATCTCTATCCGTAGTTTAATAATTTTAATTTTAATTCGATGCCATAAAATGTCCATTGCGGGTTTTCAAAAATCTTCTTTGAAAATATTTGATATTTTAGTGATCGTCAACAAGAACACAAACAAAATCACAATATTTTGAGAGGGCAAAGCATCGAAGCAAGCGCATACTCTCAGTTATATTTTATAACAATGAACAGGATTGCATTAAAGAATTCACAATACGTACCCAGTAGTATCGAATTAAATCATAGACCTCATAAAAGAATGAACTCTATAAATATTCTTCCACGTACACGATACTTTACAATCAGTCGAACATAAGCAATAGCAAAATAAATCTTAGTCACACTGAACCTTTATTTAGAAATTGTTTAACATTAAATACATACGAATTAATTATATTTTATTGATTATACTTATAGAAGATCTTTTTAATGTAAAAGTATTATCTGAAGTATGACTATATTTTATTCCAATCAATTAACACATTGTTTTTCTAACCATTGTTGTCAATTTCTCATGTAGCATACTACGAGTAAATTTTTGTAAATGACGACTGACGACTGACGCATTATCCCGGATGAAGTTATCCCGCTGGTTTGGTATTTAATTAAGAAGCTAGACACATAATTTATAATTACGTAATAATGTATTACTACAGGATTGTCCGATCATGGGAAGAAAAACTTTATCTACGATGCCGTTAAAACATCTATGCTCTACGCTTGAAAAGATGGTTCACGCTGGGACAGAGAAGGTCTATGTCTGTGAGTATGGAAGCATGGCCGATGTTAATGAAAACCCGGATGACGATGTGTCCAAAGGCAAGACCTGGACTAACCAACAGTAACTAACCAGAAAAAAA
>JXXA01006007.1:0-11396 GCA_000956255.1 Anopheles punctulatus
CCACCAGACGCCCCTGCGGACGGCGACGGGCGTATAAACATTTGACGAGCCACATAAAATCGCACATCCTCTCGCTGGCAACACGCGTGAGCATGGGAACAAATCACCCCACCGCTAATCCAAACGCATTAAGGTGAGCTAGACGACCTCATCTACCCCTGGCCGGCGCTGGAGACGCGCTGGAGGTGAGACGCACCGACATCGAAAAGGAATAGCAGCGAAACAAACAACACGAAAAAGCGATCAGTTCATATTCCCCTTTTAATGGGGTGTGTGCGTGTGTTTGTGCGTCTGTGTGTGTGTGTGTGTTGCGGTATGAAACCTGCGTGCGTGTGCCACGATTATGCGTACGGGGACCGGCCCGGACTGGACCGGACTTAGGCGGTTGGTTGGTTGGTTGGGAGGAAAAATCTAATTTGCCTCTGAGTGGCACGGCAATAAACATCGACGGCTCCAGGAAACTGGACACGAAAGCCGTTGCGTGAAAGTGGCGGCAACCGAGGGCGGGAGAAGACGCGACCCAGAACTACCCCACAAATCTTTCACCACCTGGAACATCTGGGAGGAACGTTGTCCAGTCCAGCGCGCGCGCGCGTAATTGACTGGAGGCATTGATTTTCTACTTTATCGAAGTATCCGCCGGTGCAGCGGAGTCAGGAGAGTTGCTCCTGAAGCCTTCGGGGCGGCACCCGTTAGCCGCGGCGTCGACGGAGTCCGGGGACGTAATTAGTACTCCCATGCAGTGCAACGTGCACCAAGCGGCCAGGTTTCTCGGGTGCTGGAATGCGAACCGGAGTTCGTCCCGTCCGAACGGAGCACCCACCGAGCTCTAATAGAATAAAACTGCCCCGAGCGACGGGCATGGTTGGGTCCGATAAACGAGCGCGACAACATTCTTGGCGTGCCGCGAACCGAAAGTCGAGAAAATCCGATTACGGCTCGTTTACATCTAATGCGCCGTGTTTCGCGTTCGGTGCGAACGCGTCACCGCGATATGTCCCGCAGTGACCCGGATGCCCGGCTAAGACACCGCTCTCGGCGTCGGCCGTCATCTTCCCGGCGGGCGCACGACACTGCCATCCTTTTTGGAAACGCTTAATCCTATCAATACGAAACGCGATGCTGATGGGGGGCCAGGATGGAGCGTGGGAGGTTGGAGGATTTCATCCGTGTCCACCAGTCCGGCCGGTGCTACCGTTTAGCGTCGCGGACGTCTAAATGGATTAGATGGCTTTATTTCTTCATTTCGGACGCGGTGTCCCATGGACGGGGAAGCATCGGAAGGGGGAGGTATTTTTTATGGACTGTGCTACCGGTTTTTAGCGTTGCGGTGGAGGTGTCCAAAGGAACAAAGAGAGCGAATAATAATAATAATAAAAAAAAACCAAAACCGTCTCAACCCCACCGTCATAAGCAGCAAGTTATATGGGGATTATTTTTCAAACGCTGAACACCGGACTTGGGAGCGCGTCGTGCGCCCGGGATGAGTAACACGAGCTTTACACATTGCTATCATCAAAAGACCACACCAAACACGGGCTTCGGTGTCGGTATAGCAGGCGGTCCTGCGATGGGACGGGAGCGTCGACGAGCAGGGACACTCCGTACCCATAACGACTTCCATTTATTCCATTCCCCGACGCACAGGACGGCGACAGAAGTATGCAGATTTTATCGAAACCCGGCGCGGAAAATCGAGTGGAGTTGGGTTGGAAAGGGTAGTATAAATCGCCCATGACTGCGTGACCATCGGTGCACTCTGCCGTCGCACCGGATGTGATCTATGCCTTCGTATCTCATCGCCACGCAAAGAGTGGCAGCATCCGTTGCAATTTGATGCTGCAGTGAGCTATAAACTTGCGTTCCGATGGTGCGAATGAATGCATCGCCAGTGTTCTAACGATTCCAAGATCGTGAGATATGAGGGTCTCCTCGCACGAGTTGGCTTCTTCGTCGCGTTCCATTAGCCAAAGCGACAAAGCTCGGCCCAACTCGAAGCGAATTTTGTTGACTTGATCATGTCATTCGCCCGAACCCAACGGCCATTCGGCTCGAGCCCGATAATTAGTGCAAAACAGCAATCAACATAATACGCACGCTATCTCCCGTGCCAAATCAGAGCAACCTGCCAGCTTTCCCGACCCATCGAGCGGTGGTGGGAGATACAAAATTTATGTAACACAGATTCCCGAGATAGGTTGTGTTCGTTTCTTTTGCTATTTTTTTTTGTTTAATTTGCGTTAGTCCACACCTTCCGTGCGATGGAACAGTCGCATACAAAACGCCACAGAGTCCGTGTGTGAGTGTAGCGATCCATTAAAACCAACGCAACAACGGTTGCGGGATTCAAGCTGCTTCGGGTGCGGTAGAAGAAACTCTAGGCACTCGTTGGTCTAGCCACCTTGCGGGGAGTTGGTGGCTAATATGTCTGCAAGCAGACAACCACCAAATAAAGCTGCCAGCAAAAAAACCTACCTTTTAGTGTTTTGTGTCCGTACCGTTCTTTCGCTTCTGGGTCACTGGCCCTCCGCGACCGCGGTTTAGCTTGAAACAGGTTAAACGTTGCCGTAATACGTTTGAAAAATGTTTTAACACCTCTCTCCCCGGACACGATATGCACGATGAAATAATGAGTGAAATAAATGTTGCCAATCAAAGCACGTGCGAGACAAACTGGGTCGTACTGGTCGCAGGAAACAAAAAAAACACTCTTAGCTTGTGTGGTTTAAGGTTTTGCTTCGTGCTGTATTTCTCGCCCGTTCCACGCACTTTCTTACTTCAATAAAACACACTCGCGCACTTCACATTGGTACTAGAGGAAAAACTGGATTTAATGCACCCGAGGTTCACAATGTTAGTGCATGCACACACTCACACAAACACACTGTTTTTTTGTCGTTTTTTTATGTCTTCACTGAGCTAGAAAAAGAAATAGACTGGAGATTAAAGCGCACTGATTAAAACCCGTAAAGCCACGATGTCACTAAATGTCACATGGTTCGCCCCGCTCCCTCGCCCCATCCCCTGTGATGTACGGGGAACCTCCACCGTTTAACGAGTAATGCGCGGTCGGATTTTTTTTTCCCACACGCCAAGCAAAGGGCTCACCACTTCCGATTGCGCAATTGATGTTTGCACTTGAAATTAGGATTAGGCTTTGATCATGTTTTCTTCCCACCCCAAGCTACAAAAGCTTGTGTATTTCTTTTTTTTTTGGTTCTTTTCCTGCCTTGAGTGTGCGCTTTCGGTCACACAGAACAGGACGTGGATTGGGATGCATTTTTCTCTCCCACCCCTAGCTGGGTGGGCGCACACCACCCTATTTACAATGGGGCGCGCGCGGCGCAAACAAACCCGAGAAGAACACTAACAACGACGAACGACGCGAACGAAAGTCGAACCGCCAGAGCAGAGTGTCAACATGTGCACACTACTGCCGCCTTAATGCTGTCAATTATTCATTTTTCTTCGACTCCCCCTTCATACCGAGCCCGCTTTTTCGTTCCTTGCAACACACGCACACACACACGCACACACATAAATACAAAAGGGAAGCTGCACGGCTGCAGACACAAAAAAACACAAGCACACATACACATACACATACACGAAGAAAAACTACTCGGTTGCAGTTTTCGCTGCAGGCACCACCGCACTGCGGTTCAGAACACACCGACCAGCTCGGTCGAGTACATTTGAACACGAAAGATTTGAGCGGGCGCGCAGGCAACGAACCCTTTTTCGACTTTTTGTTTGGATTGCTGGACGGCGAGGACGGCGTGCGAGCGGGTTTCGGGTTCTTTACATTTGTTTATCAAACACTGCGCTGTAGCCGCTCTCCGTGAGCTTTTCAAGCATGATTATTAGGAGAGAAAAAAAATTGTTTAATTTCACATTTTTTTCGTCACTTTCCGAACGCTGTCACCAGCTGTCAAAAAACGGGGGAATCGTAGCAGCCTTTACATGATTCGCAAACCGTTCAACGCCCGTTTGGTTCGCCATCGAATTCTCTGTTCGAACACATTGCGAAGGACACTTTTTACGCTTTTCGCTTCCATTTGTTTTTCTCTTACACATTGTACCTTCTGCCCTCGGTAGCGAAAGTACGCGCGTACATCATTATCCTGTCGAGATGTTTCGGGCACAGCACGGGGTAAAACGAGTGTCAAAGAATGTGAACCGTGCGCGCGGGACGCCCGATTGGCGCGTACCGTCGAAATTGGCAACAGGTTCTCCGGTTCCGGCGGCCACTGAACCTCTGACGAGGGATGCAACCGGTGCGGTAAGACGCGTTGTTGTTTGGTTCGCTTGCGTGCACCTTTGACTGAATGTTATTTGCACAACCACCCGTGACACATTCGAAAAGATACACTTTAAGGTTAGAGGGAATAAAAAGAGCTTCCCAACTCGAAATGAACCAAATATTTCACACATTTTGGAGAGCAAACATCGACTAAAATTCACCTGTTCGCTTCACCAAAGCACAACGTTTACCACACCACAAACGTACCACGATAAGATATCGTTTTGAATCGTACCACTTTAATCTATTGTTTCAGGGGTTTGCTTCACTGTAACACACAGGACAGACACACAAGCACACGCCACGCGAGCGAGCACAGTACACTCCCGACGAGCGCCGCACGTCGAACAGAACTGTGTAAACTATCTCCACTGGTGTCGGGAACGAAGCAGCACACGACGCCGCTCACTGCGATCCCAACATGATCGGGCGGCTGGCATTACGCTGGACCAGCATATGCTCCGGTCTCTCTCGCGCACTCTCTTTCGTCCGCTCGTGACCGGTTGATGCTCACTCTTCTCACCAGCAGATTGCGGGCTACGGTCTTTGGGAGGCTTCTGAATGCCAACGATGTCGCCGTTGACGGTGTTTGCGCCTGTGTATGTGGTTTCATCCTGCTTGCTTGTACGGTTGAGCGTGCTGGGTATGCTGGCCGGCAGCGGCAGCATCATCGCAAGACATTCCAAGAGCGCGAGGATCTGCTCGGGTCGCTTCGCTCTTTCTCAATGCCGCTGTGAAGCCTCCGATGTTCCGTTCGAGAGCGCAGGAATTCTTGCGTATTTTGTTGTACATTTTGTTACCCACTTGTAGAATACTTGTTGACTATTATGCTGGGGTGTTGAGTGGAGCTCAATAAATGTGCCAATAGAGGCAAATTTTGCTTCCAATTATCAGGTGACGCTAGTCTCGAACTTCCTTTTCAACATTTCTCTGAAAGTCTAAATTTATCATTTGGAACATATCAACAGTGTTGGTAGGAAAATGGAAGAAAAATTTAGTCCTTCGAAAGATTTACCCCTTCTTTGCGCAATCTTTGGCCTAAGGTAGGTCTTTGGCTCTGTACCTTTTCAAGTATCGGTTCAAACGACAAGCGGAGATATTGGAGGCACACGCACGCATCCAGCGGGCTCCCGATCGAACCGATGTGCTTCAAAACATTCAACCGAACACCGCAAACAACCGCAGCTTCCAGCAGCCCAAAAACCCCACGAGAGAGAAGAACCATTCGAAGAGAGCGAGAACGTCTGTCGCACTGAGAAAGGCCGAAAGTGCGACGAACAGTTGCGAGGCTGCCGCGAAAGCAACTCCCAAACCGAGCATCTCCAGCGCTGCGTGAATGCCCTACGCAAGAACGCTCCCTCTCACCCAACCCCTCCTCCCCCTCGTCGCCCGTCCCCCTACTCACTCCCTTTTCCCCGCCCAACAAACTCCGATTCAGGTTTGGCTCCTGAATTTGCGCACGATGACCCAGCGCTCCCTGCCGCCAGCTCCGGCGACTGATAAGATCCCTTTTACATTTTGAGGCATTTTGTTTTGACCCGATACTTGCGGGCTTGCGCGTTGGCCAGCTCGCCAGCGAATGGGACCTTCTTCACCCACCACTGCCTACCGATCCCCCATAGGCTTCTCCGCAACACCAAACACGCACATTTGACGCTTACGCGCTACCTTCACCGCCCGGGTGACCCCGTGGAGTTTTCGCTTCTGGTAAAAACCCTTTTTTGTGCGTTTTTTTTTGTTTGTTTATTACACTCACACAGACACACACACTCACTGGAAGGCAAACGCTCTCGGGAGAAAGGCATCGAACAGGCGCGCTCGACCGATCGACGGGTGATCTCCCGAACAGCGCCGGAGCCGCTTTTTCTGCGCTCTTCTTTCGCCCATCTACACGTTCGTGCGTGCTATAAAAAAGGGCAAGAAGCGTATGAAAAGGGGGTGAATAAAAAAACACACACACAAACACACACAACGCCCGGCAGAAATGATAACTGTCAATCGGCAACGGGCTTGCTTGGGGAGGAGTCGCTGAAAATGATACATTCCGACAACCGGTGCGGGGGAGCGGAGGTCACGGAGGGGGGAGGGGTGAGTACGAAGGGTGCAGGATCCGGGACAGGACATTATCATAATGCCAAAATAACGCTGAAAAGTAATATGTCATTTCGCTGAGGAATTGCGCGGGCCCCCGGCCGGCCCCGGCGAGGGCCAGTTACCTTTTGCAGTCAGACTTTGAAGGCTTTTGAAATATGGCTCCGAGATAGAGGCTGCGTGTCGCCGGTATGGGCGGGACGGGCGGCAGGCCGATTCCGATTCGTGCAAATATGTTCATTTATTATGCACGGGAAATCGACATGCGCACGGAGCAGGGGAACTCAGCGGGCCAACTCCACGGCATGCGGCGATAAAAATTGATGATATTAATAGTATCGGTCGGGTAGGATACGCGATAGGTTTCCTCAGCGGAACCGAGACGGAGAGCGGACGGTTTGGATTTTTATTTTATTTTTTTCTGTTGGTTTTGGAATGTCATAGCGCATCAGTGCTATAAATAGATGACTTCTTCGTACACGTTCCTTCAATCCGTGGACTCCAATCGCTCTGGATGCGTAATCAGTGTGTGCTGTTTCCAGAAGATGTCGAAAGTCAAGCATAACTCAAGATATTGTTGTAACGGTACAGCGAGCAATATATCCCGAAGACCTCCCGAATGTCCGAATCATCCAAACTTCGGACGCTTGGAGATCAACTTTGCGAAACCACTTCAGCCTTCATTGGCTCGAGCCGTCGTTGTGCGTGTCATAACGACCTGGAATGCCCAACACATTCCAACGCATTTTGGACGCGATAGAAAGTATCTCTCCACCGTCGCTCGACGTCAAGTCCTCGTGCAAATGGGACGTGCGTGCGCCCCGGCTGACTGGGGCAGATCATTTCTTCCCGCTTCCACGATAGGATTGCTGGACCGGTGAAAGATAATACCTCGGCACGTTTGTTAGTGGCCTTGAGCGAGTTTTATTGAAAAATTATGCCAAAATTTAGGACATTATCTTCACCGGTGCAGAACTTCCCTCCACCGGGAGGATGAAAACAGGCCCGGTTTTACGATCGTGCCGGTCTGAAATGTGACTACATCGATTTTTATTGTTGTATCGCTAATGCCTTGCGTTCCTGTTTAGGAATTATGTGGGAGGAGAGAGGGGAGTGAGACAAATCTGTGGACAAAAGAAACGTGTAAGATTCTTATCTGCGCTATCGGATCCAATCTCTTACAACAGCAAAATTTGCATGTGGAAATCAGAGATGTGGCTTATTAAACTAGGGCTGTTCCAAAATGGTGCTATCAAAGACCGGTGAATAAATCTTCTTGCTTTGAATTACAGGCTGGTAAGTAGATTTCCACGGATTTTTTACGAAGATGGAAACTGTATCCCCATACCAAAACAATGAATGCTTCATCAGTTTAAAGAAACGAGTAAAACAAACAATTTCGTGTTAAGATTACCACTGGAACTACTTTAGTTCGATGTTGTGCATTGTCCAATCATGGAACAACTCACCCTTGAAGTTGAAATGTTTCAGGAGAAACATTTCACCCGGAACGGTTGCACAGCGGCTTATTTGAACATTTTAATGTTGAATTTGATTGTAATATAATTTTCCACACGGAATTTAAACGCGTAATGCAAATAATTGATACAAAAATACTAAATTTATAAACTTTTATATTATGTTAAGTCACCAATGTTTACCTAAATCAAAACCACCCCCAACACATTTGACATCTCGTAACACTGACATTTACACGTCAAGCACGAAGATGTCAACCGCTTGGATGAGTATTTTTTTCGGCTGCAAAATTTTTGTCTGACTCGTCTCGGTCCGGGTTTTTTAATTTGATATTCGCGTATTGTGGACCGTTGTTCCGGACCGTGTTTGTTCCGTTGCGACACGCGCGACGGTAGAGATCCGTGACCGCACGTTCGTTTGTCCCGTTTCCTCCTCGATTGCGGTTGTGTCGCGCTGTTTTGACACCGTACACCGTGTGTGCACAAAAACACAGCAAACGACGTGAATTATGGGTATGTCTGGTGTGGTGCCGTGCTGGCGGGGAAGGCCGAAAGCAAACGGTGATAAGAAAGGGCTCTCCCCCGGGGTGGGAGTAGTATGGAATGCTTGCAATTTCGAACCCTTCCTTCATCCGCCGCGCGACCAAACGCAGCCAACACCCGCTTGGACCATTTTGTTGACACTTTCACTTTACTTTGCACTCCCCGCACCCGGTTTCACGGCATAGGTGGACTGTTCAGTTACTTTCGGGGGTTGCTAGGAAGCCGGGAGATGCGAATACTGATTCTTGGGCTCGATGGCGCCGGCAAGACGACGATACTGTACCGATTGCAGGTGGGCGAGGTGGTGACGACGATCCCGACGATAGGCTTCAACGTGGAGCAGGTGACGTACAAAAACCTTAAATTCCAGGTGTGGGATCTTGGAGGACAGACTAGCATACGGTAAGCAAGCGTGTCACAGCGATCCTTGTGTTTCTGTGTTCGTGCGTGTGTGCAAAAATGATACGTGATTTTACGAGATTATTATGATTTTTGTTTTGCAGACCATATTGGCGCTGCTACTACAGCAATACAGACGCTATCATCTACGTAGTGGATTCCGCAGATAAGGATAGGATAGGCATATCAAAAGATGAACTACTTTATATGCTAAGAGTAAGACTTACCCAGCTTGTCGCACGATTCCGGCCAGCGCGTACTAAAGTCGTTATTTTTCACACCCATCTATCAGGAAGATGAACTTGCCGGCGCAATACTGGTCGTGTTGGCCAACAAACAGGACATGGAGGGCTGCATGAGCGTCGCGGAGGTACACCAAGCGCTCGGGCTGGAGGCGCTGAAAAATCGAACGTTCCAAATATTCAAAACATCCGCCACCAAAGGAGAGGGCCTCGACCACGCCATGGACTGGCTGTCGAATGCGTTACAGGCGCGGAAATAGCTTCCTTCCCCGGTATCCTTTAGCCCCTTCATGCGCTTTACCGCTCCCGTCACCGAATCGCGCTATGACGACGAGCGACTGCGATGATTTCTGTAGATTATTTTCAAACAAAGCTTTCGCGCTAGGAAAGCAGCAAAAACGGAATTATTCCCGCCGTTACGACAACGGCTACGGATGCTGCGAAAAGCACGCGTACATCTTACAACATTACCAGTCCATCTGTGTGGAACGTTCGTTTCTCTCTTTCTCCGCGAACGGTGGACGGAGAGTTCTAGTAGCATTTCCTTTCGTTTTTTTTTGTTCGGATAGCTTACATCTTCGACTATGTAAGCATCTGTGTCTATGTATTGTATGTGTTATTTCGCTTTTTTGCTGTTTGTTCGTTACCGCGTTGCATTGCAGCATACACTGCGCACCGAAGACATACTACCCTCAAAACGGCTTCCGAATCACCACACACGAATTTTCCTTTGCGGAACAAATTTCTTCATTCAGACACGTGAACAGTCAGTCAGTCCCTTTTCTCTCTTCATCTATCTCTCCTTCTCCTTCTCCTCTCTCCTTCGCATCATATAGCAACGACAACGGTGGGGAACAAACAGATTCGTTAGATTCGTGAGAAGCATTAATTTTATATTTAAAGAAAAAACAAAAAACCTTATGTGGTACCAAGTAAACAAATATTATACAACAAACCTATTACGTTCGGATTGATTTGTGGTCTGTTTAGTTTACAATTCGAATTTGAAAAAGATTTTCGTACTGGAAGATTATTTTACAGGGGTTTTCTCTGTTGTTGAGGCGCTCGGCCCAGTGGAGTGACTGTGAAAATTCATTTATAATCGTTGATACAGTACCTACAGTATAGCTGTTTGACCTATAAGGCCCATTAGTGCAATGAATGATAATTTTAGAAAATATCGTCGACAAATATTTTACGACAATCTTATACCAACTGTAACCGGAGACATTTCGGAGGGGAATTGTTGCTCTTGTTTTGGATGGAAATTTCATTAGCAAAAAAACTCCAACGGCAAAACAACTATACCTATCACCACGACGGCACCCCGAACCGGGCCACCCGTTTTTCCTGCGTCTCCAGCTCCATCTTAATCTTAGTGCGCATGTAGAAAATCGGACAATCACGGCTCGTACAGATAACCTCCTCGTGCAGCGAACCCTGACACCGCTGGCACTCCGTCCACAGGCGACAGAAGCGATCCTCCAGTGTCCGTTGCGCCGCCAGCTCCGTCTGATAGAGCGATGCCTCGTTCGGGGCGCAGTGCTGGCAGAGCGCACGACCCTCCTGTCCCGCTGCCAACAGCGCCTTGCACCCGAGACAGGCGTCCCGCTTTTTGGTGAAGGCGGCCAGCGCACCCACCTTCGATGTGACCACCGAACGCGTACGCGTGTGATCACCCCGCAGCAGAATCGATTCCGCCTTCTCGCCCAGTATCGGCTCGAAGATGCGCAGCAACGGTTTCGACAGCTGGTTCTCCAGGTAGTAGTTCGCATCGATCGGTACGCAGTTCTCCAGCACGTAGATCGGATCTTCGGCCTTCATATAAGCGGGTGTGTTTTTGGCCGCCGCAATCAGCACGTACGGGACGCGATCGCCAAGCTTCGGTGCGTTTCCCGGGTCGCGCTTTTTCATCTTGTTCGCCAGCTCGACGTGCGCCTGCTTGGCCGCGTAGTCACTCTTCGCCAGCTCCTTCGTGATGACGAGCTGCGAGATATCGATCCGGTTGCAGAGCAGATCCGAAATCGTTTGCTTCGCGTACTCGATCGCTCCGTCCGGGTTGCGCTCGATCAGCAGCTTCTGCAGGCAGTTGTTCATCAGGTTCGCCACCAGCGGCGAATTATCGCGCCGAACCGTTTCGATTCCCTTACAGTCCATCTTGTCGTACTTGTCGGGACGGGTGAAGTAAAGCCCGGCGTACCGTTTCTTGTTGATCAGCAGGTACGGATAGTAAACCTTCTCGAACTCGAGCTTGATCGGTTTTACGAACTTGGCGCTCACATAGTCGGCCGCCTCCTTGCCCAGCTCCATGCTGCGTTCGAGCGTCTGCACGCCGAAGTC
>JXXA01006010.1:0-16668 GCA_000956255.1 Anopheles punctulatus
CTTCCACAAAGCAGCAGATAAACATTGAAATTAGACAAAATCAGATAACATTCATCCACGATCCGGACTCGTAAATCCTGATTTCCTGCTCTGCAGACAACAGTGTTGATTCGCTGGAACTGAATTCCCTAAGCCCAAAGGAGCGTCATGTAGCACTTTGGGGTGTAGGGTTTTCCTGATGTAAGATCCGTGTAGGTGTCTTGGGTGGTACTTTTTTTATTTTTTCTTAATGCTTTTGTTCAATTTCAAACCCCTGTATGGGATGAACAACGTTCCAGTGCAAGGAAGGGAGGAAAGGGAGAGGATGGAACGTATGCTGATTCGTAAAACCCGTGACCAACGAGGAACGGGCGCATGTTGTTTAACGTACGCTGAGGTTTCTTATCCGTTGTTTCTTGCTGCTCTTCCTACGACAGTATGCAGAGGATCTGCTAGGTGCTGAGGTGTCTGTTTTCATTACACCGTTTTTGCCCAAATCCTCTCACTCACCCCCTCCCCTTACCGTATGTTACCCGGTCGGTTTTGTTCATCTGTTTCTCGGTCAAAGTTTTTGGATGAAAATCAAAAAAGCAAAGTTTGATGTTATGCCGATGCGGAGGAAGCTAGAGCACGGTAGGAATGTTGGCCGCTTCCGGCTACGCTGGGCTGATCAATTGTCTGATAACGGAAGGCGTCGGTTTGCTTCGCTGGAAAGGCCGGGGAACTCAAGTAATGGGCCCTGGTTGGCTGGTTTCGACCTTTTTCGGCAGCGTCAGCGTGTGACCTTTTGTGATCGGCAGCATGTTTAATAGACAAACGGTGGAAAGTGACTCTTGTGGTGCTGGCAAAGAAAGCGTAAATTTATGTATGTATGTGTGGGTAAGACGAAAAAATTGCGGGCTTCATTGGAGGATTCGAGCGATAGTGTAATTCAGAACAGGGGCAATTTTAATGTGGATAAACGTTCAAAGACTGAGCAGTGTTGAGATAGAAACGAACTTAACAGGGTGGAAATAGGATAACTTTTGCGTTTACGTCATATTTTCATCCAAGATCCAGTTTAGTTTAACAACTCACCAAAATGTGTAACATTTAGTTTTGATTAAATTTGATAGTAAACATGTTTTCTGAACTCACAGAGAAACTTTTAGCAAAATATGTTCGATAAATAAAAAAAATCATATTGATTATGACGCAGTATTGTGGTTATGACTGCTTAAAAAATATTTCAAGTGATGTATATTCATAAGTCAACTAAATCAATAAGAAAAATCAGCCAGTAGGATTATTAATTTTTTACAGTGGCACAAACGGGTTTAAACTTATCTTGCAGTTGGTATCTAAAATTTAACAAATTTTCGTGTTATTACTAACATAAAAATCAATTATTGCTTGATGATTTTCGCATAAAACAAAGTGACCAAAAATATCGCATTTCAGTTGATTTCTGCCTTCTGTCGACCAGACCCGAAACAAAATATTATCCTGCTATAAAAATGTCTAAACAACAAAAATAGTCTTGGTTATTTGATGTACAGCACGTGATGGCTGCACACGTTTTCAATAAATCGAGTCAAACACGAGCGCTGCAATGCTGTTGCGACCTATCACGTAGTGTGAAAAGATACAGAACTGTTCTACAAGCGGTGATAATAGGCAAAGAATAGGAGGAAAAAGGGACAGAATTTAAGCCTTTTTGCTAAAGAAGTTTTTTTTCGATTTAACTTACTCTATGCACTCTTTTTTCTTTCCAAACAATACCGTTTCCCAGTGCGCAAATTTAATCTAATTTTTTTTCGATTTAACTTACTCTATGCAATGTTTTAGTATTCTTATAAAACAAAACAAGTGAGAAAGATAATTGTGATTGTAATGAAGAATCAAAAGTGTGACAATAACTCGTTTTTCTACTTGGCCTTAAAAGGGCAAAAGAAATCGTGGAATACTTTTTCGACGCTGTCAAATTGCAAAAATGACTTTTCATTTAAAATGATAATTTATAATTTTTAGGAAACAATGGTAAACATGTTTCCTCAGACAATTCAAAAAGTGCCAAGTTAATTATGTTGTGCTACGTAATTACACCTCTTACCGTTGAAGTCGTAATACGCCATTATTCTTTCACCAATCAATCATGGACAGGTATTTTCAGCCAATGCCTTCCGTACATACTTTCTTGCTAGCGATATTTATAACCCTAAGCCTACCAACGGCTTTTGGCGGATAAGTATAGCACACTCGCTCTGCTTGCCAAACCTACCGTCTGTTCAGCATGGATCGATTGTTATCGTCAACAATATACAACAATAACAATGTTGCTAAAGCACATTTCCATCGTTTGACCGAATCACCTCGAAGCAGAAGGGGTTTACTGGAGCTTGAAATGGTAGGCGAATGATGCCCTCTGGTTCTTCGCCACATTGAAGCATCCACGTGGGCGATCGAAATTCGAGGAATTTTCTAATTAGTTCATCGATGGATGATTGGCTACGTTGGGGAATGATCACTTCCGCTCCCCGTACTGTCTGACCGTGGCAGCTCGTGGTGGGCCACTTAGATGAAGAAGGCTTACTGGTTGCCCTATCCAACTGGAGCAAAATATGATGGACCATCTGCTCAATCGGTTTGCGATCGAATCATCCGGCGGTTCGGGGGCATGGTGGTGTGCAGTGGTGCTTGGTTATTGGGGTCAGCCGCATGCACTGTAGCTTGCTAATGCACTCGAATCCGGATCTGGTGAGAGAAAGGCATCCGCACGAACGACTCATCGAGTAACTGGACGTCGAATAACAATAGCATTAGAGAGCTACGAGAGGTGCTGGAAAAACAAACGCGCTCACCTGGGTTTTCACAGCCTCTTACTTGATGCGACTTACGCCAATGGGTGCGAAAGTTTATTGAAATTGATGAACCGTAAAAGGATTACGGTGAATGAAACTCGTGCCGATGGTTACGTAACCTGGCTGGTACGGGTAGGGAAGAAAACCATGATGGAACGATTTGGGCAAAGACCGTGCGAGAGTTTTTGCTTGGCTGTACGTTTTACTTCAGAGTTTGGGGCGCAGGATGAACTGCAGAGATTGTGGTATTATTCCATCGAATGTAGTCTTTTAGATACTTTAATCAGATAAACATCTTTTTGCCTCTTTGTTTTCATTCCTATTTATAGTGAATTATTTTTTGTTGTAAGTTGCAAACGAATTCCACATTAAGATGTTACAAATGTGATAGTTATGTATTTTTGGTGAACTTATAAAACATTAAATACGTTTCTTTATTTTAAAATACAATCGTGTAAAGATAGTAACTAAAACTGATAGTGATATTTTGTATTTTGAGATTTTTTTTTGAAATTGTCAGGATTAAAATGGAAATGATATTGCTTTAAATATTGGTTTAAATATTGAATAATGAAAAATAAAACAAATATGCTGAACAAATATTCCGTTTCATCATTGATTAAAAATATTTCATTGAAAATGGATAAATGAAGCACACAAACTGCAGCAGCATATTTTGGAATGTCAAGCATCCGTATCAACATATTAGCTAAATGAAAATGATTTCCAAGTAAAATTACCAATCAGGCTTTGAAAACAAAAAAGAAATTGCATGACGTACCATTGCCACCGTTCGTGTTCATAATGGTGTGGAACAGGCCGGTTCAAAGTATTATACAACAAAAACAAAATATAGAAACAAAAAATAAACCAAAATTGCCCAACTGCCTGGTCGATGCAGGAAAGCCGGAAAGTCAGTCCAATCAATCTTGCGAACTACATGAAACTCCTCTCGAATACACCCGCACCTGGTCCTGGCTCTTTTTCTCACTCTATCTCTCTCTCTCTCTCTCTCTTTCTCTATCTTTCACTCGAATACTACGGGCAGTTTTGTTTTCAACTTCGGTTGCGGGTGGATGCTCTCTTCTACTCGATACAGCCTGTGATGGTAAATCTATCGAGCCATTCGAGCCATTCATAGTACCTAATGCTCCGGTGCACAGGACGCTTGGCGTGAGGGCAATCGAGTATGGTAGCGAAAATCGATACTATATAGCATGGGGCAGTTTTTGTGAGGCAGTGTGGGTACCCACGACCGCGGAGAAGGGCACGGCCACCGTAGCTTTACAAACTGATGTGCTACGGAAATGCATTGGCAAAAGAAGTGAGTGTATCCGTCGAATGCAGCTGTGGAAATAGGATGGCTCTTTGCTGTGTGTTAGTTAATTCTGCATCGGTGTAAGCTTGAAATGGAAGGTAATGGCAACATGAAGGCTTACGTAAAGGAAATGAAAGTATGGACGTGCAATGAATGAAGCACGTTCGATGCCTATGACATCTACTTACGATTTTTATTCTTTCATTTGTTGCCTAGCGATTACTTCAACCTATTGACGATTTCTAATCACATCGCTATTGTAAGGATATCCCATCCAGCGCACGGTTGTGATTATCGCTTGGAATTACACGTCAATACCAGTGGCAGCGTTTGCGAAAGAGGTTGTAAGTGGTTGTATGTAAAACAGTTAATTTGAGCTAATAACTGGTGAGCACCCACTTGATGTGGTTGTGCTGGATAGGTTTTGTCGTGACATTGAATAGGAACAAATTATAATTGGCACCACAAATCGATACTGACAAAGGGAACAATGGGGCAACGGTTGTGCATAATTGAAGAAGAAATTTGATGGTTGCCTTTAGTGGTGCTCTTATATTACCACGATTGAATCGACATAGGTAAAGGACCAAGAAGGTGAGCTGTCTGAAAATTTCTACTTCAGGCCAACTTACTCAATTACCAGCTGAACCACTTTTTTAAATACTGCATAAAACACCTGGCGCCTCCATTGGAATTAAAACACCTAATAAAATTGGGTTTCATATATGGGTCAAATATATTTTTTATTTGTGATAGTTACGACGTGTTTATTATAATTATTTAAGGCTCAACACTACTTTGAAAAAAAAACTCTCAGAGCACAATATCCCTAGGCAGCTAATCAGTGCGACTGTTCCAAAGGAGGAGTACCAAAACGCAGGTTTTAACCTAAGTTTCGCCATACACCTTAAGGGCACTTGAAAAGTCACTCAAATCAGTATCACCAGCGTCCCGTTTGCTGCCATTACTGATGTAAGTGGATAAAGAGATTTTTTAAACAACATTACTAATTAATGGCACGTTTTTTTGATACCAGAAGATCGTTTACTCAGGCCGTAACCCTTTTTGTTGGCGTTGAGAGTTTTTCAAAGAAGTCACAGCATTGGTCCTTTTGGAATCGCTCCTTTCGAGTGTGTCAGCGCACCAGCCAGTGGCAGCCGTAAAATGACCCTCGATACTCGTTTAACTTTAACGCCCTGGAAGGCAAGATTACGGTCGGCCGTGTCGGCGTTTCGCGTCGTTGTCGCTGTGAACGGTTAGCACTCATGAATATTAGGATGAGCTGGTTGGCATGACTAATTAATGGGAGTGACTCTGATTGGGTACGGATGCTATTTTACGATTTTGCTTCGCTAAATGGCTGTTAGTTGTTGAGAGAAAAGTGGGATGAAACATTAAAAAAATAATTTCAAGATAACAAGGGGTTCGCAGAAGAAGAATACTTTTAATAAAGTCTTTTAATTTGATCTTTCACAAATGATTACACAAAAATGTGTTTCTTTATAAACAAACCATTAGTAGGTAAATTAAAAAACAGAAGATTTAATTGAAAATAAGTTTTCAATCAGTCTCAGCCCAATACCAGGTACATATATCAACCTGAGCATCTGTTTAGTTTTTGAAAAGGAAGGTAGTTTACCCAAAATGACGAACACATGCTTAACAACGCTTCTCCGAGTAAATGTGGTTCACAGTATGGAACACACTACAAACGACAGCATCATGTGTACAGGTTGTATTCACCAAAAACCAATTTGGTTTGGGAATGGCATGGGAGTGAACGTAGAAGAAAATTGGAAATGGTTAAGTGGGAAGTGAATTGTGCGGAAAAGTGCGTTTCACGAGTTCAGTTGAACACCATGTTTGCAAGGTAAAGCGGATAAATGTTTCGACCTGTGAACAAATTTTAACCAAAACTTTTTGTGTTATTATTGTCATATGCTTTACATTTTGTACCATGGTTTTTGGTTAAGGCTTAAGAATATATCTGTACCATTAGTTGGATTCTTTAAGCTGTCATGGATGCTTGATTTATGACGTTGTTTATCCATCTCGTTTTGCTAGATGATGTCACTGTAAGGTTTTTCATATTTTATCCTTTTGGTATGATCAAAAATGTTTTTTTTTTCATGTCGTCACGGTACAATATTGTGTTTTCTCGGTGGTCGGTTGTAAAGAAAGCTGTCATTGTATGTTATGTTTAGGGTAAAAACTTGAGCACTACCTCCATTGTTGACTATGAAACGCACTTACCCACCCAAAGACGTGTTCGAGTTAGGTGGAGTCGAGTGTTGCGGAAATTTTCCATCATCCAAGCATTATTTATCCGCCATGGGCAAGGTGAGGGGGGGAAAAAATATCGCTAAATTGTGCCAAACAGCATCACACTACGTCCAACACGAACGGGAACGTTGGAAATCTCTCGCGATAGATGGTATACCGCGGTTTGTGGAAAATCCTGTCACGAAAACTGATTCGATCGTGTTGGCTTTGGGCGACGATATCGCTTCGAAATACCTTTTCAATAGCGTATTACGGATTGTACGGTTCGCGTCGTTCGATTTGTAGCTATTTTCCGTGTGTCAGGTTTTTTCTGTTGATATTTTCATTGTTACTGATTTTTTTTCGCTTCGTATGTGGTGGTGCTAGTAGCTGGAAAACCGGAGCTACGATACGCGCTAGCAGTTTTTGATAAGCTCAATAAGCCAAGCCAACCGAGTACCTTCGTAACCAAAGCTCTGCTGCCTCATATGCTGTTTCTGTGTAGATTGGCTAGCTAGAGAATGAAAGTGCCAAGGAGCGCTGGTTTCTACAGACACAAGAGTAAAACTCATGAAACTTGTGTTGAAACGAACCTAATTTGTGAACGAATTTAATTATTTGTTTTTGAAAGGAAACTTGTAATTGTTTACTGTGCTTAGTGATATTTTAGTTGTTTTTAAGATACTGTTAATTTGTCTCCAGATACTTAATATAAATGAATGTCATTCTAAATTCCAGCTTGAAAAAGCTGGATTTTAATGTATATTGGAATAATTTTTAAACTGTTGGGATTCAAACTCAAACTAGAATCATCGTCAGTTCTTGAAAAAAAAATCGGATTGCAAAGGCAAAGAGTATGCGGTGCATTCTTTTTCATAAAGAAAATGCTTGACCGTACTAGACAGTTAAATGGCTGGCTGGGGAGTCTTTAGGATCGAGTGAACCCGTACCTCTTTGCTGCGCTGCGGGTGTTGCCATGGGAAATAATAAAACATAATCAAAACTGACAAAGTGTGCTGTTCGGCGAGTGACTTGCTTGCAGAGTTTTGCGAACAAAAGTGCAGCAGCGTAAAAATGCACGATTCAAGAGCGGTGGTATGATGCGTACATGAGGCTGCCCGAGAAGATGCACTATTGTGTTTATGGAAACAGCAGTGCCTCACTGGAGAGCAATTGGTTTTGCTCGGCAAATAAAAAAGGAGAAGAATCCAACCGATCGTTTCAAGCATCAAGAAATTTCCTTGCACAGAGTGTTGGTGTGGAAACGACTGGTCTGAACGGCAGGAACAAAGATGCCGGAAAAAAGGAAGCAACCGGAACATGAGTGCGATCTTGCGAAGCAATGAAGTTGAAAAATGCGGAATGATGTACCAGCTAGACCTGAAGATGGTGCGAGCAAATGGACCATGATGCGGAGCAAGGGAATTTAATTGACGATTTCCCAGACCTAACGCTATCGAGCATCTGGGAAGGTCAAATGTTGAGAGAAGGTATTGAACTATAGCGCTAAGCGAATCATGACCCACCAAGGAAGGACCCACGAAGATGGACGATGAGCTTGAGTTGGGTCACAATGCTACCGTCGGACGATAGACCTTGAAAAATCGTAACGCTTCATGTAAGATTTATTGTGCTGTTTGTTTTCGGTCCATCTAATCGAGTCTATTTCGTGTGTGTTTGCTGGTTCTGGGGTAAAGATACGGCTTTGGCCATTGTCTCTATCACATGGAAGAGAATAGAAACACATGGAAGCTTAAAATAGCCAGTTTTTAATGCTTAAATAAATTAGATGAAGTCCGTTCTGTCAAATCACATCTTTATGGGTTCTTGACCCAACAAATGACAATGGTTGTGTTGTAAGCTGAGAGCAAACAGTTTGGTGGCAGGGGTTTCTTATGTTTTATTTTTAATTCAACGAAAATAAGCACAACGGTGGCTCTAAATCGCTTTTTGTAGCCAATTTGAAACTAAATGCTGCTTATTTTTTATCATCAGACTTTTTCCGAATGTTCTGAGAGCCATGGAGCCATTTGAAATTTATTTTTTTTTTAACATTTTCGTACAACAAAAGTATAAAACGAACAATTTTAGTAGTAGAATACATTATGTTTTTAATTAATTTTATTTTGAAGGTTAATTAATTTGGTTTCAGTTTTTTTAAATAGAATCCTAACAATTCTATGAGAAAAAATGGCGTATATGGGATAAACAAAGGCAAAAAAATACGTTCTAAATATTGGCGAGGCTATGTGTAAATTTTTAATACAAGCAATCTTTATCCCACTAACTGCTTTACGAGATAAGAATATTATGTTTACTAAGCAAACTATGAAGTGTGAGTTAGAAAAACAAATTGATTTCACTGTTTACTAGCAGTTTCGTAGAACGATTGATCCATTCTTGTGAATTGGCGTTGAATGTTCGAAGCATTTTTATGCTAACCAAAATCCATAATCCCGTGTCTTCTGGACGGTCGTACACACGGCAGTCGTTTTCGAATCACATTGGCGAAAGCGTTCATCGAAATTCACCTCTTTAACATGGGTCGATAGCCTGCTTTCGTGTAGCCTTTTTCGCGATATTTGCAAAGCTTTAGAAGGGGCTTTCGAGTGGTGCCGGGGCTGTTTTATTTTCACATCGAAAAAGAACACACCGGCCGCGTAGAGTGGAAAGTATAATATTTTTCTGAGTTCATAAGAGTGTTCCGGAGTGCAGGAAAATATTGTTTCCATTTGCATCTGCCGTGCGATTTCATCCGGCCGGTCGCGGCGAGAACGGAGAAAATCCACTCGAAAGAACAATAATGCTTGTTTTTATTTCCGCCAAGCTGCTTCACAGCTTGACTGTGGCGGAAAATGGAAGGCAGTACCGTTTGAAGGAGAAAACTTTGCTACCACCTTTGCTTAAGTCAACGCATACATCCCGCAGTGCGCCGGTACGAACAGTTTCGATGGCTCGTCTATCATGAGTGTACCGGTGGGCGTTCAGCAAATGCATGATTATTGATGCGAATAAATTACACACTAGCGGCCACAACGGTGGAAGTTGTTTCGCGTTTACGCACTGCTGGAGGCGATAAATAGGCGCTAGGCATATAACTCAGGATGGTTTGCAAGAATGTTCATGCAATATGGAGGAGTAATTTTCTCCCGAAGCGATGAGCATATCAAGTATGATGGATCGATCAGATCGAAGGTGAGTTAGTTGCGTTGACTTTACATTATTTGTCCTAAATGTTCTATTTTGAAATCGTAAAGTGAATTTAAGCAGTAACAATTGTTTTTATTCTGTCATATCCCAAGTTGTTCAAATCTATTAGAGTGACAAAAAAACTATGTGATGACCAGGATATGTTTCTAGTGCAATAATTCGAGAACAATGCTACATTTACAATGCAAGAAAAACATGTGTTTTGCATACAAAATAATTTACTCAAAAGATTTTAAAATACCAAATTATTAATACTCCAAACGATGTAAGATGGATAAAAAAATGTATTTAAGATCGAGTAAAATGAAACAAACCCCGCCAAATCAGCAATAAGACCACAACAATCCGATGCTTTTAGTTCCACACAGCCGCCGAGGGTGGTGGATCGACTCGTTCTGATCGATTTGTTGATTGGATTTCCTCCAAGCAGACTCATCATCCATGTCCTTTGTGGTAGGACGATGCGAATAGGAGATTAGTTTTTTTTTATCTCCTTTTTCGCGCCAAAGGAGCAGCATAGAAACGGAGGATTGCACGCGGCTCTAGATTATCATCAAACAACGGAGGACTTCTTGTGGGTTCGACCGGCAAACTGCTCCGAGAAAAGGTTCCTGCTGTCGGCCTGTGGGAGATTGGGCAAAAAAAACAACAAATTCCGGACCTTTAATTTTTAACAACCCTTACTTGCGAGCCACAGTGGATTAAGCGCACCGATAAGCAAAAAAAAACACAGTAGAGCACCATAAAGAGATAGCGGCTGGAAGCTAAATAATGAAAAAAGTGCTGGTGGGGTGCAAGTGATAGAAAAGGTTTTTTTTTCAAATATTGAAACAGTTTTATTGACAATGAGGCATTGCACGGTCCTGCTACAGGACGAGCTCGATCATACTGGCAAGTTCGACCTGTTCATCGCTGTGCCTGTTTGCGTGGAAGGAACCGTTGCACAAACCGACGTTGCTGGGATGCTCTTGCTGGATCTGAAGGACAGCAAGGAGAGCTTTTCGTGGTAAACCCCCAGGAGTACCCCGGAGAGTACTGGCCGAATCTCTTCTTCCGATTCTTCTTCCATGTCGTACGATGTTTTTTTTTGCACCGGCTTGTGTTTGCTCGGTACCGTATGCCCGAGGGAATGTGTTGTGCAAGAACGCTGCCATGCTGTTGTGCGGTTTTTTTTTACTACCGCCAGGAAGCGTTCGTTAATAAAAGAACATTCCCGAAAGCTTGCCATGATTTCCATTTCCTTTCACATAAGTGGCATTGTTTGCGTACGGGTTATGGTGGGTGTCCATATGCTGTTCGGGTACGAATTCTTCTGCAGTTGAAGCTCTTTTGTAGTGCCTAGAAAATACACTTAACAGCGTTGATTCAAAGTAAACCCGCCCACTGCAAGGGTCGTTGTTGTTGGCGAAAGAATGTAAAAACAGCCATGCCATATTGCTTAGCGATACACCATTCCATTTGGTTGTACGACAACGCCACGCAAAGAAAGCGAGAATTCTTACGAATTAGCGTTATCCTCGCATCGAGAATCCTTTTTTCGATCGCGCATTGCGTTCGTAGAAAATTTGAGACGAAAGCAAGAATTCATCAATCATGATGGAAAACCGGTTTTGCTGCTTTCGGCAGTGATTTATCGATAATAGGGCGGTTTACGGTCGAGTGCACTGTTGGTCGATGTAAAGCATCCGTTCGGGTGTTTAGCTGTAAGTACAGAGTTTTACTCACTACCACTTGAAGCGGATTTTCAATGGAATCTACCGGTGGGTTGAGAGAAACAACAGCATTCCATAGCCGGCCATTGCCATCAACCGCGTACGGAAGCGAATAAATCCAAACACTTCTGCTTCTTGTAGGGCTGCAGGGCAGTATCTTTCAACGTAATTCTTCTCATCCGCGAAGCTTCTGCTAAGCAGCTGGGGCGCGTAACAAGAATGGGCGAATTATTCGCTTCAAGGTCCTGCAGGTGGACTGAAAAGAGTGGGATGAAAGCGCCTTTCGGGAAGTTTAGTACTCATTTTTAGCTGAATTTTGGGTTTTCTTAGTTTTTCGTACTTGTAAAGTTTCGGGAAAACCGATTAATATCTTTTGTTTTGTTTATATTTTGTTTTCAGTAACCTTATTCAAACTGTTATTTTACGGATGCTTGTTTTATGTTTTTTTTAATTTTTAATTTTTTAAATGTTAGAAATGTTACAAATTCACAGGAATTAAAAAAGGTTTTTACAGGAAATTTTTTTTTTCTAGCAATATGATTTTTTAATCTTTTTAATTACTTTACCTGTTATTTTTAACAAAATAGAAAAACATGTGTTAAATGATTAAATTATTTTTTCTTTCCTTACTAGTTTTCAAACTACTCTGGAATAGCTAAAGTATTCCAAGATTGGTTTTTAAATGACGAAAAAGATTAGGAATATAGTTTTAACCACAACTTCTACATTGTGCTTATGCTGCTTACTTCACCAAAGCCCCGGAGCGACTGATTTATTCATTATTATTCAGCATATTTTTTATTGCTCGGTGTAAAGTTTAAATTCTGCCGCACCACCTCGGTATCCCCACTAGGTGGCTCTGGTCGTCATCGTCCGTTTAGAGATTGTAGCATTTATTTATTTCGCCGTGGTATCCGTTTTCTCATCCCACGCTAGTTGAGCGGCCAAAGGTGCGTTTTCGTGCTGGTGAATCGATTTAAGATGGCACATCGTTGGGTATTCGCTTTCGGGTCTCTATCGGCATACGTTAATGTAATATTCATAAATTTTGCAAAAGTTGAGATCGTATATAATGTCAAACGAAGAACAAAAAAAGTAAGCGTGAACTCGTGCGGAACCGCGTTAATATACCACCTGTTGTTAAGGCTGTGTATTTAAATGTGTGTGTGTCTGTGTGTGTGTATGTTAGCGTTAATGGTTACAGCCATGCCACAAAGATAATATATTTTCCATTTTTATGTGTCTTAAAAGAATTAGTTTGACAGATGGTTAAAATATAAAGCTTAAGAATGTTTTCAAAATTTGATCGTGACTTTTCCAGGATTGATAGGAATTCTGCCACATTTTTAAGGCTCTCTCTCACTCTCTTTCTCTTTCTCCCTCTCTCTCTCTCTCTCTTTTGCGTAGCAACCGATTTCAAGTCTGCTGTTTTGCCGGCTTACTAGACTGATTTTACCATAGCTGGTTAGTCCCTCCTCCTCCTAAGGGTAGACGGTCCGAATGAGACCAGTTATGGAACAAGTTCTGTCGAGTTAAAGACTGGTGCCGCTATTTTGAAGTGTATAATGTTATATTTTATATGAAATTCCTGGTCGTAGTAAGAAAAAGTTCACCTAAAGCATGGCTTAACCGGTCTTAATTTCTTTAATTAATTTGATAGATTTTTTTCCATTTTGTCATCCGACTTGCTTAAATCTCCTTAACATAGGTCTCGGTAGTCGATAGAAAGCCCCTATGAGTGTGGGAGAAAGATGGAGAGAAAAATTCATTCCTTTTTATTATTACTTCATCGTTTATTGCTCCCGAGTGGTGATGAGTGCCTTAGCTTCAGGGATGCACTGAACAAAAAAAAGGACAACGAAGCACCGACCATCTTAGATACCTTCCGGATATACCCAAAGCCGAAGCAGGAATCCGTTTGCCATTTAACCTTTCCCAGCAGCGGGAAGATCCTTTTACCTTTATTTGAAGCATTCACTTACTTTGGTGATATATATTCCGGACTGTTTTTTTTTTGTTTTGGTTAAGCATATCCGCCTGCCTGCAGCTTTTGCACCACTTCTTCCATTTGCTGTAAAATTACAGTATTTTGTTTTTTTTTTAAGTCGGCTTCTGGACTTGTTTTGGCAGTGCATGGACTTGTCGTACCTTAAGTTTATTGATCTTATTTTCAGCAGGTAGCACAACACTACGGCGAAGGGATTTTCCTATTTAAGAAAAATCTTTACCTTGACAACGCTTAAGAGCACGCGTGCGAAAAGGCACTTGGGGTAATGGGATGAGAAGCGGCTCTCGAGCCCCGGGCACACGTAAACGACAACCAAGGGAAATAAAATTAGTCGCAAAACGATGGCAAAATTGCTTACTTGCAAAGTTATGGTGAAAATCCGGGGTCGGAAATGCTTTACCGGGTGGTGCTTCCGTCGCTTTTTGGATGAGCGTCGTTAGATCCGCATAATCGGTTTAGTATTACAGACTTTTTTTTATATACCTTTTTTGTATCGTTTTTAAGAGCCATCGGATGTGATAAAGATGCACGCAGTGAATTGAACACATTTTAATCAGATTTTTGTCGATTATGTGCAAAATGGAGCCATAAGGCACCGTAGTGGATAAATACTTCATCATATTTCTCAAACGTGGGCACCCTTCGTAATCGCTCGATTTCCGCTCATCGAGTTAATCGATTTGATTTGAGAATTGATCACATCATTTGATCTAGTTTTGATGAGATTTTAATCTCAAATTATATTTTTCTTTTGTGCGACGCTACGTTGTTAAACCTTGGTTTGAAAACCCTAATAAAGATTTAACTATTCGTCTACTCGTTTACGATTCAGAAGAACACGAATCGCATGCTTTTCGCCCGGCCAAATGATTAACTTTTGCGTTGAAAACTACCCTTCCGGTTGGCATTGCACATGACGTGTCATTCCTCCATTTGACCTCGGCATGGAAAATCCCGGGCCCGAAGGACGCTTCGAGTATCTGCTCCCGATAACTAACTTGGCACGTTCCCAAAAGAAGCCTCGCCCGATCGAGGCTGCAACAGCACGAAGAGCATCCAATTTTACCCCCTACCCCGTAGGAAAACGAACCAGACTGGCAGCGAAAAACCGGGTCATTATCGCTTAAGTTACGACCGTTCCACTCTGCAGTCCGCTGGGCTTAGATTTGTGCAGAAGCCTCCTTTCGTCGCTAGCTGCGTGTGCAATGGCAAATAGCAAAAAGAGCGGCCGTTTTTGTTCCAGTTGCCCTTTTTTCCATCCATACCCAGCTCCACTGAGCATCGAAGCAGGCTTTAAAATGCTTCGTAATAAATATGAGCCGGGCTTTCTTTCCGTGTCTTTTTCATGACGTTTCTTTGTCTTCCTGGCGCTGCTGCTGCCAGCACGCGTTCGTTATACGATGCAGCGTTGCAAATGTGGCCGCGGTTAGTATGAGCTATCCCTGTTCGTCCCGGAAGGAATGTGAGACGCGTGAAAAAGCGCACCCTTGCTTGGTTGGGCAGAGACACTGGTGACCTCATTCAACGACTGACTAGTGTAGTAGTTATTTTTTTCCTCATTTTTCAGCAACCGAAACCGGTGAAGGTGTGCGCCGTCTTTAGCCGGTCCAACGGTTGAATGCTATTAAAACGAGCAAAAACACACCGTGTGCATCTTCGTGGCGCATCCTTGCCGGCATGTCGGTGGATATTTCACACGACGGTGTTCTAAGTAGGCGGGATGCGAGTGCTGTCAACGGTGATGAGTGTGCTCTCCACCATTGGCAGTGATAATGTGTGTGAATACCATGGAAGAGAGAGAGAAAGAGAGGCCAATGTGTTTGATGCATAAGCGAGGACCGGCTCGTGGTAAAACTCGGTAAAGGGTGCGCACCTTGACTGACTTTCATAATGACGTTAAATATTGATTGAGCTATTTTAGCCGAGGAAAGGCGTGCAAGGCCTTCCACGTCCGCTCTCGTGTGGAAAACGTCGTTAGACTCGCGTAGATCAGGTGCACTCAAATGCACTGGATGGCAGATTGGAGATGGCAGCGATTGAATTCCTTGTGATTCCGGTACGCGGACGACCAATTTGCTGCCAGCTTTCTGGGAAGTTTGATAAATTGTACAACCGCAGCAGACAACGAAATCAATAGGAATTTTGTGCCGGTGCCGGCATTGTCATGCAAATGTGGCAGAAGTTGATGTGAGTTCGCTTTCGATCAGTTGTGACCTAGAATTTCCACAATCGATAAATCATGATACTATCATTAGTGGTGGGATTATATTATTGCAGTGGAAAACTGACGACGCGGTGCCGCTCACATATTGTTATGGGAAACTAAGCTTCACTTACAATACTTTGCCATTATAATGGAAAGTAATACTATGCGATGAAATTATGCGTACACGATGCGTTTTGCACTTGAATTCAGAAAATGTATCTATTTTCAGCTTTCGATACATGTTTGTAATAAATTGTTTTGTATTGTACTCTTCTTAGAATCACGGAATAATGTGAAATATTTTAGAAGGTTTAATCATTATAAAAATAGTTTATTTCGCGTGCATATGGTTGCTCCCGTTCTACACGGTTGCCGGCGAATTTGGTCTTTAAACACTTATGTTCAACTGTTCAAGTATGCTTGGAGCATGAATGTCACCGCACATGACTCCAGCGATAAACAGGGAATCTTTCACTTTTGTCAATAGTTTTCTCCATAAAACGGAATATATGCGATTGAGAAAACTGCCGTTTTCTAGAATTGGTTTGACTGACACATCATAAAATGATTTTTTGCCAATTTTGTATTGGTAAATTGCCAAATGTTTTATTGGCAAGATGAATTAATCCGTCATAATGTTTTGTAATATCAAATGTGTCGTCTCATGTCTCATACCTAGACTACTTATAATGTTTTTTTTTCCATTTTTGTAGTAGTTTTAAAATTTGCAGATAATTTAAGAGTTGTTTGTCAGCCCAAAATTTATAAGTTTTATTACCTCCTTCTTGAGTGGACGTTATGTTCTTCAAGTTTCACAATTGCAAAAAAAGGATTGGTTTTATTCAATCCATTTTGAATTTCAGATTGAGTAACTCTCAGTTTTGCAACAATATGTAAGTCTTTTTAACAAAAAGAAGAAATTGTTAAAAAAAATCACCATAAATGTTTTCCTATTAGATATCCAATGCATTAAACATCCAATGCATTAAACACGTTTTTTCGAGTTCAAATGTGCGATTTCGATCGATTTCGATTGCCAGCTGAATGTTGGTGATGTTGACGGTTTTCGAGTCATTTCAAGATTGATGCGCTACGGTGGTTGGTCCGAAATGAAACAAAAAGCAGCTCAAAAC
>JXXA01006011.1:0-12669 GCA_000956255.1 Anopheles punctulatus
CGCTCCCGCCGCTCCCCATCAGCTGCCCACCGACCGATGTGGGTGGGGGCGTCGTGTGGCACTGGGAGGTTGGGGTGCCGCCGTTCCGGAGCGCCGCCACCGCCGCCTGATGGTGCACGTTCGCCAGGATGTCGGTGACGGAGTGGGACGAGGGCCACGGGCAGTGGGCGTGGTGGTGCGGGCTGCGAATCGGGGTCGCCCCGGTCGGTGGGGAGGGACTGCCACCGCACGACATCTCCGACTTGAGCGAACCGGCCGTGTACGGGTAGGACGGGTAGATCGAGTTGTAGAGGTGGGCCGGTGCGTGAGGCGTGTGGGCACCGCCGCCACCGCCACCGCCACCGAGACCGGCCCCACCGCCACCACCGCCGTGCGGATGGTGTGGATGGTGGTGATGGTGGTGATGGTGCGCCAGGTTGCCCAGCTTGTTGCGCAGGATGCGCGAGATCGAGCTGACGCTCGGCACGTTGTTCTTGTCGCACACGCCGTCCGACAGCAGCCGGTCCCGGATCTCCCACGCGAAGATGCCCGGATCCTTCTGCTTCAGCTCGCGGATGTACGTCACCACCTTCGGCGTGGTGACGCGCGGCTTCGAGCCCCCGATCGCGCCCGGCAGGATCGAGCCGGTTTCGTGGTAGCGCGCCAGGATCTTCGACACGCAGCCGTGGCTGACGCGCAGCTGGCGCGATATGTCGCACGGCCGGATACCGAGCCGGGCCAGCTCGACGATGCGCATCCGCGTGCTGTTCGGCAGCGGTCGCCCGTTCACGAACACGCCACCGAGCTGGTTCACCTCGCCGTACTGCTGCGCCTGGTTCTCTGTGGGACGAAGAAACAAGAAGAGGGAAGAAGAAAAAAAAAACAAGAAGGCGTTAGCTGAGGCATGTAATAGGACGCCCGGTTCGTGCCCGGAAGTTCCCGACCGTCCCGCGCAGAGCCGACCCCGAACGGGGTCAGTGGGGAAGGCGTTCCAATTTCCCGACACGACAGCACAGCCCCGTGCAGCGAAACTGGACACCGCCGGCAAACACCCAACGCCGCGCGGGTGCGGGTGCTGAACCGTACGGTCATAAATCAATTTTCCTAATGAACGTACGTCCGCGAAAATGTACGCGCACTGGTGTCCGCGTTGGAAGCGGTTGCGCTCGTCGCAAGATCAAAGCCCGGTCGGGGGTACCGTCGACGGGCAGTGTCGTCTGTGCGCATGCTGGGTGCACCAAAACGGAGCCTCTTGGTGCGGTGCGACCGGGAGCTATTAATGTGCGTTTGCGGCCTGTGTGACGAAAATCGTGCGACGATCAGCCGCAGCTGTCCGACTTATCAAGCCACCGATGTCGCCACGGCGTGAGTGAGCATCGCCAGTGACTTTTATCCCTTTTTCGGAGCTCATTTGGCAAACAGCGACTGGAGAGTCTACAAAACCGGGGGACGATCGGAAAAATTCGCAACTTCAAAACCGCCGAAAAGGAAAAAGAAGCGTCGACTGCGCTTGAATGTACATAGCGATAGCGTTGGCAAACATAAAAGATGCAACAACTTAAACAAAATGCATGAATGTACCGAAAACACAGGCAGTAATAGCGTTAATAAAACTCCACTTTGTTCCTTCCTTCATCTCGCGAATAGTAACGCTATGGCTCCCGTTCGTGATGAACGCGCTCAATGTGCAACGGAACGTTCTTATCCGTCTACCGTATCTGTCAAAATCAGCATTTGTCAAAAGTGATGCGAACAATTAAACCAATTTCGTGCATCGGCTAGGCAACAGAAATAACAAAAAAAAAAAAAAAATAAAATAAAAAAAAACAACCGGAACCGCTTTCTGCACCGGCAGTAACCTCACCGAGCATCGTTTGCCACAAACCGTTGCGCACTAATTAAGCATGCCAACTGCCAATACGGTCCATGGCCCCAGGCCGGGGTGTATCCCCAACCTGTCGGCAGCAGTGGATGCGCCTGTCGCTGGCACGCATCGGGAAGATAAAAATCGCCACCAGCGGGTGTACGGCAGCGGAATCGAAAGCGCAAAGCGGCGAGGAAAACCCCCGGCCGATGAAGTGAGACAGAACCGGGTCGCACCACCGTTGGGGTGGGGTGAACCGGGTGCGTTCATTTTGTTGCGTACCTTCCGGTTCGCTCGCTCGCACACCACGCCGTCTCTGTCTGGCGCACTGTCACGGTGTGCGGTGCTGTCATCTCACCTTTAGGGTCGCCGCCTCTACCGCATCGCTTCACTCTAACGCGCGGCCAGTCTCGGTATCACCCGATATCGCACACGTTTGCGCCTGAAACGCGGCAAACCCGCGTCCCGCCAGAATGAACGTTACGGCCATGTGGGTTATGGGACGTTTCGGGCAAACGTTTTCCTCACCGCAGCGAAAGGGTTCACACACAAACACGTTGCTGCCAAGGACGATCACGTCACGTCAAAATGGCGTGCCATGCTGCGGGCCAAACCGCAAGCTCCGGGAGCGGGAAGGGGAGGACAAAATAAAATTAAAAAAAAAAAAGCCCACCAAACAAAAGCCTCAGCGCGTCGAAAACAGACCAAAAACACAAGGAAAACCGAAGAAAAAAAAATAAATAAAACACCGATTGGACCGTTGGAATATTGTGGTGTGGCTCTGCTGGCCGCGTCTGTCGTGTCTGGCAGGGATGGTTTGTCGCACACACGGCGGATAATGGCACGGTACGAGAGATAGGATACGAGCGGTGCGATGCGTCGCACCGGTTGAGCGAGAGTGAACGAGAGCGGGCGGGAGAAAACAGAGCGAGACGATTAGTGTCACGGTTGAGCGAAGCGCATCAAATCCGTAACGCGCGTGCGATGAAATATACCATTTTACGTTTCATCAATTTAACGTTGCCGTTGGGCTTTGCCTCCTCGCCCTGCCACGGTCGGGATGGGCCGACGCCGGCGGAGGGCGCAGCTGTGCGGTGTGCGGCACGCAAGTCCACGGGGTTTTTGCGATTTCGCATGCGGTTTTGCGGCCCAAACGCTCGGCTGCTAAGCGCGCTTCCATTTCCGTTTCGTGTGTTTTATTATTATTATTATTATTATTTTTTGTTGTGTTCATCCGCTTACGGACAGCTTGAGACTTCTGGCGGCAACGACGGCTTTTGCGGATGCGTTTCGGGGTTTCGCTAAGCGACGGTCCCGCTAGACCTCTCCAAGCATGCGCCTGGATGTCGAAACCCGACCCCCGGGCCAGGAATCCAATTAAAATTTGCCGCTGATAGATGCGTTTCTGTGACCTCATGTCTTCGCCAGCAAACGACAAATGATCGTTCCGAGATCGTGGTTTGAAAAATGGAAATTGATTGTCGTTAGCACTCCTCTCCTCGTCTGCGTCCGGGTCCAGACCAGTCCGATCCGTGACGGCACTGGGGGAAGTGGATCCTCTCCGACACACCACATTGAAGACGCATCGAGTCGTTCCGCCACGTCAAATTACGCTTTGTTTTGTGTGTCGTTGCACGGTTTGACGTTTCACTTGTGTCGACATCAAGTTTGTGGTCCGAATTGTTGATTTAAAAATAATAATAATAATAATATTGCACAAATCAAAGACAAGCTAAGATAATTCTAAACTGCACCGTAAATCGCAACCCCCGAAACACCAATAAATAAACAAATCACAACGACTAACACGCTGCCCTCGTCAGCAGCATCCACGAGATTTCCGCAACAGCAGAGCGTTGGAAATCCCACACATTGTTTCGCTGGTGCTCCAACACCATGTGCAACTAATTTCCGGCGCACCACACGAACTTGAACTTCAGCGTTGCCACCCATCTGCTGGCCGCGTGTTTTAACCGGGCGTATGGTGGAGCCTTGCGGTACGTAACACTATCCTACGCGCGAGGAACCGCGAACACACTGACAGCTAGAAGCATCAACGACGGGAGATAAAACTCGCCCAATGAAAGCGAAACCGAAATGTTTCGGCAATGGGCGCCAAAATGAGCTGCCGTCGGCGGCGGCCCCAAGACCGCAACGCAACGTCTTGGGGCAGATTCCGGGAAGATTTCGGGCACAATCAAACGCCGCTGGAGTCGGGCGTGGGGCCAGTGCAAGTGTTTTTTTTGTTGTTGTACCAATTTCTTTAGGACTTCTGACGAGATTTCCGGAGCTCGTGTCTGAACGATAAAAAATGTCATCGAACAGGTCGGCCTCATTTGATGTTTTATGTATGCTTTTTTTTTTTTTTTGGAAACCAACATAGGGCGGGATAGAGGGAAACACGTAACATATGGGCATGATCGTAACTCACGTCTAACAGTGCGCATCGGAATATCGTATCGTCTCGGAACGCTAGAGAAAGAGAAGCGCAAAAGCGATAAAACCGACAGAACGCAGGGCAGCTCGAACCTAACCTCGAAATCAATTTCCCGAGCGATTTTTTTTTTTGGTAGCGTCGGGCCGTCCGCTTTTCCGCGACTTTCTTGCACCGCGAAAGGGACGGTTTCGGTGTTTGTCACGAGGTATTACGCGCGCTGTAACAACAATTTGTTACTCTTAATTAGTTTTTCGTTCGGGGGAAAATAACATACACGAAAAAAAAAATACACAAACACACACACACACAGGAGAAAGTGGAACCCAAAGCAGTGCCGTGGTTTTCTGGAGGTTTGTTTTTTTTTCTTCCTCCTTTCCATCTTCTCAGCGCCCGATGCATGCGCTCCGGGTGTTGACTTAGCCTGCGCTTTGCGGGGCCTCCGGGGTCGGGGTCGCCTTTGATGTCGCGGGATGTTGCCAATTTTGTAATCCGGCTTTTTTTTCCCCCCCCGTTGCCTGGGCTTGATTGACATATCGGGCCGGATTATCCGTGTGTGGATTATCGATTAAAACAGAACCTCCACGCGGATCGCGCAGCCGGGAAGCTGGGCGAGGTTTTGTTTATTTGTTGCGAGACATTTTGCCGGCTAATCGGCATAGTTTGTAGGTATGGTTTTAATGCATGTTCGCTTTGCGACTGGCATTGTTTACAAAACAACTTTTGACGTGTAGCGAACCCACCTGACCAACCTTGGTAAATCAATCCAATTCGGTAGCTTAAGGTGACACTACACGCAACGGAAATGTGTGTGCAAGAGTTAATTTTACAATAAATTAATACGTAAAAAATAAAACCATTTAATGTAACCAATAAAAAAATTGGGTTTTTTTTTTCTTCTAATCTGTGAATCAAACCGTGCGCTCGAAAGGTATGCAAGCTGCACTGCGGCAAGCATTTTAAATGCTTTACTAGCGCCTGAACGCGGACTCAAACGCTGCCACGTCATCATCGATAAAGGGCGCTGAATTGCTTCTCAAAAATAAAAAAAAAAAAAAAAAAAAAAAACACCTCCATGCACGCGCCTTTCGCACCTGTGGGACGGGGTCCGCCAAACCGTTTCTCGATCGCCGCGGGCGTGCGGGCCAGGCCTTTGGTTTCGGGATTGAATAATTTGCGGTTGACTTCGCAACACAATGCGATGCCGGGCCACGGAAAACCTGGCCCGCGGCGACAACGAGCGCAAGCGGTTCGCTTTGTGCGATTTAATTTTCCCTTCCCCGGGCTGTTGCCGGCCGCCCGGAGGCATCAGGCGTCCGTTCGCTTTTCGGGCGCTACCCGGCGTCGAAGGCAGGAAATTAAAGGTTTTGATTTAAAAAAGGAAAATTGAATGAGTGGAAAATGGGCTCGTTACCAATGTAGAGGATGGATAAAAAAGGGCAAATCTGGAGACAATAACATTAAACAGCAATCGCATGGTATAATAATGATGAAACGGAACTGTTCTCTCGCACCGACGCACCCTGCGGTGCTGTGCGTGTGGTGGCTAGGCCGCAAGGATCCTAATTGGCTTTGTGTAGCCCTTTCCTTCTCGCGCACGAACCGGGAGGTCCTGGCGCCTAATTGCGTCGTACGGGCACCGCCTCATCGCCGCCCACCAGGACGAAACCCGGCGAGCAAAGGGAACACACGCGATTGCACAACGATTGCGCTTTTACGCCGCACTCGTACTTGCGACGTGCAGGGGGAAACAAAATCCTTTCCCAGCCTCGCAATTGTGCTCGTAATTGCAGAACGTGTAATCAGCGCCGTCCGTAATGAGCAACGCTGGCTTAGTGGAAACCCTCGGTTGCAGGGCCCGCCGAGCCTGCGAACAATGCGGCGATTCGGCGAACCACTTGCTTTCAAGTTCTGGTGAAGCGATACGCGCCCGCCTTTACGGCTGTGTCAGGTGTGCCATTTTCCATCGAGATTAAAAAAAATAAAGCAAAAAAAAAAAACACTAAGAAAAGAGCATATAAAAAAACATGAAAGGAATTGGTGGCGCGAAGGTGCCGCGGCTTCATTAAAGTCAATGGTCGGTGCGCCTGAATGGTATGCACCCCGCGCAGCGCGCACCCGCGCGCAATCATTTAACCATTTAATTGCATTCCGAATTCTTGATTATCGTTCGCAGAAAAAAGGAAAGAAAACACACACACACATCAACCGAACGGGTGGAGAGTGGGAAAATTAAAACGGCAAGAAAACAGGACAAAACCCAAATTCGGCCTGCGAGCCGTGTGCTGCTGATTGAGTTGAATTCACCGCAGTTCATGCGGAGCGCAGTGGAGCGGCCGAGCGTTTTGCGTACAGCACATTTTATCCCATTTTTTCTCGCCCTCATCTCGGGGGTGGGTTTGCTTTTTTTTTTTTTTACTTTCGTCCGTACTAGACCATGCAGTGTCTGCCGCTGGACACAGAAGGAGTGATTGTTGTTCGCTCGGGCTGAATTTTAATCGACGCTCCGCAGGCTGCGGCGCTTGCCTGTTCCCGGAACGCGCCGCCCCGCCCATCTGTCGTCGTTATCGGCTGCTCGCTGCTTCACCGACAATGCGCTGCACTGTGTTTCTTTGTTCGCACCAAAAAGGAAAAGAAACTGCAAGATCAAGTTCACCAGGCACCGGGCACGAATGCGTTTAAAATTTGGTCCTTCGGGCCTGGATCTTCCAATGGGACAGCTACGAGCAGAGCAATTGGCTGGAAATGGACTGTCTCGTACTCTTCCCACCGCCTCGCACCTTCAACACCCTCCCTCCACTTTCCATCGAACCATTTCCGTCGAGAAATTTGGCCCCTCGAGCCGGATTTTCGGTCCAAATTTATCGTTTTGAAACGTTTAGACGACTTTAAATAACAAAAGAAAAAAAAAATAAACAACTAAAAGTTGGCCCTTTCGTGTCGCGTTTACCGGAAAGGTTAAGCTGATGAAACCCGGCCCGGTTAGGCAGCTGATGACTGTCACTTCCGCCCGATCGTTGCGTCACGCTCGGAAGCTGCGGGGGGAAGCGTTTTTCCGCGAGGGGGGACGCGCCACTCGTCAGCGTTTTAATGAGCGCAAGATGGTTTTGCGGTCGCGGACCCCGGGGGACCCCTCGACGGTTGAGCGATGAGACATTAGACGCGGGCGGGACCCCGTCGGCGGGTCCACGCTGGAACTAATTAACGTGCGGCGAGGGAGCGGATTGACGTTTAGGTGTCGGCTCGGTTAACCGATTTACCATCTGGCCTGACAGCCCTGCCAACGCGGTGTCGGGGAGGCGAACCCGGTGCATAAATATAGGCGCAAAAGACAAAAGGACCGCTCGGCAGCACACGCGCCTGTAATTAATGGCGTCGATCGATGGCTGCGTTCCGTCGGATTGTTTAGGATTTCCCGCCAGCCCGCGTAATGAAAAACCCATCCCGACCGTGCTGACGCGGTAAGTGAAACAGAGGGAGACAGAGAGAGAGAGGGAGAGAGAGAGAGAGAGAGAGTGAAGGAGCGAGAGTTAGTTAGTGAAATATTTGAAATACTTTACCATCGAACGAACGGAGCACATCAATCGTGGAAAATGAATGATAGCGTCGTTAAGTGCGGCGCGTGTCCTTTCTCCCCTCGCCCCCCCCACCCTCTCTCTTCCTTTCCAAAACGATTTAAACTCCCTCTCTCAACCCCCCCCTCCCCACCAAGCCAAAGTGGTACCAAAGTGAAAATGGAAGCAAATCGACACGGGCGTGTGGGTGAGAATTCGTGGAAAATCCATCCATCGCCAAACTTCCCGGTTTTTTTGGGGGTGAAATTGTGGCCCATGCGCACCGACCCCCTCTCTCACTCTCTCTCTCTCTCTCTCTCGCCCCATCCCGCACGCACACAAACAAGAGGCCGCCATTTTCTTTTTATCGATCCTGTGATGCCTGTGCGCCGGGAAAATCCCCCCTCGGCTCCTTTTTTCGTTTACTTTCACTCTCTCTTTCTCTCTCTCTCTCTCGTGCGCGCCGTCTCCTTCACTTTCTGCCATCCATTTTCTTGCCCCAGGGGTTTCGCTCCCTTCGCTCCAACGAATCATCCAATCCTTGCTCGCCCAACCGTGGCATATTCCTCGGTCTCGTCCTCCCGGTCCTTTCTTCCTCGCGCGCTCGTGTGCGTGTGCGTGTGTGTGTGTGGTCGCTCTTTGGGAGCTTCGACCTTCTGTTACGGATTTTCCGTTTTCGACACTCGCGTTGGATTGGTGTCTTTCCCCCTTTTTTATTATTGCCCAGCGTTAGTAGTTGTGTTTGAGCGTGCGTGTGTGTGAGTAAGCTCCCTTTTTTCCAGCTGCTAAACAGCGCAAACATGGGCGAATGCAACTAAAATAAAACATGGGTTATATAAAACAGATAGAGAGAGAGAGGGAGCGTAAAAAAAAAAACAACACGACATAAAAGAGGGGACGCCGGGAGGGGACGAGCGAACACGAAGGAATCAGTTTATTTTAATCCTTGTTTTGTTTCAGTGTGCGCGTACACGCATCATCACGGGGGGAGAGAGAGTGAGAGAGAGAGAGAGAGAGAGAGAAAAAAGCAATCCCTCCCTGCCCTCCGTAACAGGGAAATCCTCCGGCCCTGGGGCGCGGAAACACTCCGGTTGTAACCATTTTTTCCGCAGGAATTTCGGTGCCACAGCAAACGGAAGAATGTGGCCCCGTTTCGACGGCGCTTAATCAAATGCAGGTCCCGTCGGTGCTTTCTTTACAGGCGATTGCTTTGCTGCTTCTTCCACCTCGGTCGGGGTCGGGGTCGGGGTTTGTTCGGGCCGCGGTGTGAATATCATCAAATCGAAATTCGAACACGCAACCGTCCCCTTTTCCCGTCGCCGTTTGCGCGAGGCAGTACACCGCGCCGGTATCGAAACAGAGTGAAGCGGGCCGAGCAAATCCCGCACGCATCCCGGTTCGCCAGCCGAAGGAAGATGCCCTGTGACCGCGACGCTTCAAGCGCGGCTAAAAAAGAAACAAAAAGGACCCACACACACACACACACACACACGGGAGCGTATTACGAACGAGCTTATTACCATGTTGCGGCAGCCGGGCGGAGGGAATGGGGGATACGGCCGCATGGGCGACATGCATGAGCGAGCTAGTTAAATAGAGCGAACGCTGGCTGCTCGCTCCTGGAGGCAGCGCCGGCCAGGGGTGACGGGGTATGGTGGCGGCATTTGTGTAGTGCTTGCTATTGCATACTTTCCGGCGCACGGGTACGCTCAATTCGCACGCAAACGAGGCTACTGCACCAGGATGCTTCATTTACCGCGGTGCGGTTGGTAGGCTCGACCACAAACGGAAAATTTCCACACATTTGGTCCCTCGAGCCGGAGCGGGGCAGGGGGCAGAAAATGCCACCAGCGAAAATGCCCTTCGGAAGCTCACCAAAGCATGCGCTCAATCTATCGTTTTGCCAAAGGATGCGCTTGTTTTATTTATTTATTACTTAAAGAATAAACGGCCTGACCGTATTGCTTCAGATGCGCTTGTTTTATGTAGTGCCAAATTTGATGAAAAAAAAATTTCGTTAAAATTTGCAAATATTCTTTCACCAGCAGCCGGTTCTGGAGTTTGCCAAAATTTGGGAAATAAATCGGGTGACACATGTTACTTTTTTTTCTTTTATGTTTTACAAATGCTAGATTATTGCTACAAATTATGCTAGAATGTTTCGAAATCGAGTGCGAATTTATGGGGAGCTTCTTTATTTGGGGGAAGGCGAAAAAAAAGGCACGCCAAATTTTGTCAGTAAAATTCGCTCTAAATGTTGTAGTTTTTAGCACTTGCTTCCGTTCGTCTGTGTGCTGTTTCGTGGCGAAGAATATGCTGTTTGGCACGCGGTGGATGCGTTCGCACGCAAAGCGCAAGGGGACAGCGACCGGGGGCCGGGGTGGTAATTAATTTTTACCGCGGCCGGCGGCTCGTCCCCGTCGTCGCAGCAAGCGCAGTGTGCAACGATGCCTCTAATGCTCCGCTCCCGCACCCGGGCTCGGTCTCCGAGACAGATTAAATCGTTCGGATCGGAAAAGCGAGTGAAAAATGACGATGGCGGCCCGAGCGGCCCGGAAATTCGCGGAAACCCTTCCCGCGCACGCACGCATGTCGCCCGGCTGCACAGTGTGTCCCGCGAGCGCAGGCATCTTGGCTGGCAGGCACCATGTGCTGCAGCACCAGCGAAAAACCCGCCGCGCCCAACGCATCCACCGGAGCGTCGCTGCGCGCACTGTGCTTTAATTAATTCAATTTGTAAATCACATTTTACAAATTAGAAGACCGCGCCCGAAGGGCTCCCCACCACCGGTTGGGTTCCTTCTTTATGGTGATTTTTTGTTGTTGTTGCTGTTGCTGTTGCTTATAGCAAATCTGTTTCGTGCTGCTCGCCAATCGGCGGTTTTGTTTATGGTGAAGGGATTGTGCTCATTTGTTTTTTGTTTTTTTTTGTTTAATGCTGACGATGCGCCTACCAGACAGAGAGCGTAAAACTGAAACATAATCTCACCAAAAAAAAAAAAAGGGGAAAAAAATGAAACCCGAATAAAAAACCTCGCACGACAGTGGCGGCGAGGCGTGGAGTGACGATTATCTGACGGGCGCGGGAACGGTATCGTCAGGCGCTGCGGCGACGGATTTAAATTTATATGCGCGCGCCCGAACCCAGCGTGCACCGCTGCGGTGCCGCCATTTTCTGAGCCCCGCAAGTGCCGGTTTTCATCGCGTATTCGAATCATTTTCACCGTAATTTGTGCGTTCAGGGCGTTGATGGCCGCTCCGTGCCGTGCTCCGCGCGGCCGGCTTGCTTGCGCCGGAATCGATCGCGCTGCAAACCCCCGTCTAATTGCTCGCGGTGGTGCAGCATACATCCGCACTCCTACCCCCGCTCTTCCCATTGCCCCCTTTCCCCGGCGTGAAACGGCCCAAAAACCGGCGAAAGCAGAAACAAAACTGCACACTCGGTTTTGTGGTTTGCTTCGGTTGGGCCGCTTGGTGGAAGGGGCTGGGAGGGCGGCGGAGTGGGAACGATTTGCTTTACAAGTGTTTTCGCGCGACATGCGACCGTGGGGTCGGCCGCCGCCATTTTTCCCTTCCCCTCCCACCGAACGGCGGAGTCCCAAGGAGGATCTAAGGACAGTTTGCTGGTAAATTTATAGGATGAAATGAATAAATCACTGTCATTAGGCCGCGGCTGCCGGCATTTTCCGCCTTTTTTTCTCTCCCTCTCTCTCTCTCTCTCTCTGTTTCTCTCTACATGAAACTGGTTCTCTTCACTCCTCACAAAGCATAGAGTAACAGAGAGAGAGCGAACTGGGAAAGGGTTGTTGGCGAATTCAACGCACCAACGTAAGCGCCCAAGAAGCCGCGTCGAAGAATGCCGACGGGATTTGTTAGGTGTCCCGCGCGCTGACTTGAAAATTAATTTACGCCACTGCCGGGATTCACAGGCGCGGGTTTTTGCTGGCACAAACCGAACCGGTACAAAGTTGCAGTGTTGTGAGCTGTTGTTGTTTGATTTTTTTTTTAATTATTATTTTTGATAGGTTTTCCGCATCCTTTGAACGCTGGACCGGTGTGGAGCTCCGATATCTTCGTGAGGGAAGGGGATAGAGCCGGGGAGCTTTGTGCCGTGCACATCGGGGTGGATCGACGCAAAGATAACAACCGAAAGAACGAATATCGTTGAGAGACGTCTTGGTCCTGGGTTTGTTGAGTGAAGTCGGTTCTGAGGTTCTGAGGGACGCTAGTCAACCGATGCTCTGCACTATCACTTCCCGCTTGAAGGCGTACACTCGTTGCTGCTCACATGTGAAGAGAGTGAAGTCAGCGAGATACTATCCACCAGCACGCTAGAAGATTCCCGTGAATCCCGCCGATGATGCAGTGCGGTGCACTGGGCGGCGATAACCGATAATCCCGGAGAACCGAGCGCGCCAATGACCGCGATACGTGCCCGCAATCGATTTCGAGGAGGAACGCCGTTTGACGTGCGTCTGTCGGATGGTGGAAGCGGTGGGAGGCGGCTCCGAGGCAGCGCTTCATTTGCTGGTAGTGAAGCTTATCGTCCTCTAACCTTTCTCTGCGCCCGTGTCATCCCCATCTCCGGCTCGCGCTCGCCACGAACAGGATCGCACTGGACGCGATGGGTGTGAGCTTCCTCTGTGATTGACTTCGCTGTGTGTGTGTGGGGATTTTTTTTTTGTTCGCTCAGAATAGGTCAGATTGGGATGCTGGCCGTACGCTGCCAAGACGGTCGCTCAGACATTGACATACTAAGCCCGGGGCGGCTGCGGCGATGGCGTCTGCTCCTCGGAAACTGCTGCCTTGCCGCACGATGAGCCTCAGCGATTATCATC
>JXXA01006015.1:0-13480 GCA_000956255.1 Anopheles punctulatus
TCTACAATTGCTTCAACTATCCCGCTGAAACAAGCCAAATCTTCTAGCATCCGTTGGAAACGCTGAATGGCTAAATTTCCTCGGGATAAGAAGCTTATCGGGGTAGAAAACGCTTCCGAACACTGAAACGCCACCTGTAAAGTGTACAATTTACGCTAATGAGAGCGATGTTAGGTGCACGTGCTGGAAGATGCTGATGGCATTACCACCACGTGAAGGTGTTGGAACGCGACATAGCAACAAAGCAAACCTGTTCCATCCGCAAGTCTTTCCACGAGCAAATAGAATGAGCGCAGATATAGTCATATGAAGCAGTTGACGCTTCTGTTCTACCCCTACCCGAGAGCGATAAGAAGCGAAATGTGTTCCAAATTGTCACTCACGCACGATCGTAGGGCGCGAACGAACTGCGGTGGCGAGAACGAAGGAGGCACCATTTGCAATCGATAAGGAAGGGCCCGGGGGTGTCGGTTGCTGTCAAAGAACGCCAATTTGCGTGCGGGGTCCACAGCATGAGACTCGGACCGCTTTTTCTTCTAATGACCATCGCCGGTACAATCGTGCTCCTTTTCGATTGCAAATGCCGCTGAACCCAACTGTTGAGCAGGCGCTTAGGCACGTGACAATCGTATCGGCAATGTTTGTACGCTCGCTGGGATTAAGTGAGCCTTCGAAGTGAGGCCGCCTCATGGATGCAAATGGGGGATTGGGGTTATGTTTCGAACACAAACCCACACGAAGCGACCGATATGACCGTGTTCGATACGACCGAATCAGGATAATGCTGATTATCTCAAATTCGCTTCACATGGCTCCGGTCTGCGGTATGTGGCTCTTTGCCATAGCAACTTCGAACGAATTCGATTTAGAAGTAATTGTATAGCGAACTCGATTAATGTCTACTAAATAGAGAAGATTAGAATGGTGCTATCAGAGGGATCTAACGCTTGGAGCTTGGGGCTTTGCCATTAACCAGACCGAAAACACCATTTAAACACAAAACCAACAAACTCTCCACTTGCCATCGTAGACCACCAACCGTCTCTATGGTGAAAGTGATCTGCGGTGCTAAAACCACTTGTACGCAAACACACACACTGTAATGCAATAAAGCTGAAGGGAAGTTCAGCCCGGCTCCTAATCCCCATCATGATATGAAAGCAAGCACAGCCATTATGTCAAATGCAGATATTACAATAAAGCGCAAGACGTTTCGTCGGCTGCCCGTGGCACGTGTGCCATGAAGTCAATTGCTTATCGCACTAAACACTGCGCGTTCTAGGATTTTAGAACTTCTTGTGAAGCCCACTCCAACGCAGTGTCCGCGACCATAGAAACAGCCACTGTTTGGGCAGTGACGCTTGCGTCAGAAATTGTGCGCCAAAATGTACGGCTTTACCGGTCTTTGTCCACCCGTTGCTGTAGATTGGTTGCAGCGAAAATAGCACCTCCTTCTTGCGGTACCCCGACGCGTCCCGGAAGTCGTACACCCAGCCGAGCTCCACCATGTACTCGTCCTCGGTGGTACTGACGCTCGCCTCGGTCGTTACGTTCGTGGGCGCTTCCGGAGTCGCGGCGTTGACGCTCGATGTGCCCGCATCCGACCGTGTCGCGTCGTCATCGGACGCTTCCGGCAGTAGGCCGGTGGTGGTGGAGGGGCTGCTGGAAACGCCCGGTTCGCTCGTGTAGTAGAAGTAGCGCGGTTCGAACGCCTCCACCGGGTACTGTTCGGCCAGCAGTATGTAATTGGATAGATCGTCGAAATTGCGCCACGCCAACTCGAGGGTGCGGGTACGCGCGTTCACCGTAATGTAGAGATCATCCATTTCCGGCCCATACACACGATCGGCTGCGTGGGGCGGCAGAAGAAGAAAGATATTGAGTGGCGGCGGCAGCGGTGGTAGCAGTTTGATTGACAATTTTAGATGCGACATCACTCAAACATCTGGTGCGCGGTTCCTCGCACCGCTTGTACCTGATGCTCGTTGGGCTAGAGCCGGCGTAGCCGCGGTTTGGAGAAACACCAGCACGGTCAACACCACCACCCCGACACCGTCGACCGTGACCACTCGGTGACCGTTGCAAGATTTCACTGTGGCAAACATTTTGCTTTCCTTCGCCGACGTTGTTCACTTGTTGGTTCTGTTTTTGTTCTGTTTTTTTTTTTTGTTTTAATATGTCAAGGGACCGCACTGCGTTCACCCTTTGTCAGACCAGTTATCTCTCCGGCGAACACTAAACCCTGAAGCCGCGTGCGTCGGTCGCGCTCGCGCGACGAGGTTCGTTTCACTCGTCCGGCAGTCACTACGCAACTGAGCACACGTCCAGCACAACGGCGTCACACCAGCCCGGCGAGACGGACTGCGGCAAACCTCCAGCCTAACGCATGCACAGGGGAATGCACCATGTGCTGACGTTGGCGCGCGCGCGCGCGTATGTTTTGTGTCACATCTTGCGTGCCCCAGTGTTCGATGCATCTGTAATGTCACTTCCTCTCGCGCCCGGTAGCTGGCAAAACCACCCGAACGGAACGGGTTAATGTTATTTAAAGCGATTGGGTCTAATTCATTCATGCGTTGGGCGCTTGCTGTTTGCTAGGGAACGCACAGACTCGCTGCTCACATGCGGTCAAATTGACCAAATATGTCGCAAACCAATAATCGAGTTCGACCGGCACGGTATAGCAATGTTTACCGTGCTGACCGCCGGGCTTGAACTGATGCGGTTCCGACCGAAATCGGGGGCTCTCATGGGTTGCTTGCAGATCTACCTGGTCTTCCTAATTGTATTATAATGGCGCTCAGGTGTTTTCGCACTGAGCGTCGAGTCAATTTTGACGTGATTTGAACGCGATCGCTAGATTTTTCGCTCGTAAACATTCTGTCTCCAGCTGAAAACATTCTTGTTTTAGCTAGTCTATCGACACGATAAGCACACCGCAGGAGATAATGTTTACCACACACCCTGTTGAAATCCAGTACTCCTGCATTCACGTCACGCAGCACTGTTACTTCTCGTCACCCGCGTAATCTGTTCCATCGCGACGTTGACGATAGTTTTCGAACGCACTTTCACTCTTCCTGCTTCGCTTCCACTTGCTCGTTCTATTTCGAGCCCTCGCGTTAACTTTCTCGCAACCACGGGGTTCGCGTGCCGGTTTCGCTTATCACTGTGCTCCACATTCTCGCCTACGATCGACCGGTTCGAGATTGGCATGGGTAGATTAATTGGCCGATCGCGGAGTGTGTATACGGTTCTGTTGCAAAACGCTGCGCTGCGTATGCTGGCAGGCCACGGATTGGGTGACATTAATCATTAATATGCGCGACAACTTTCATGTTTCGTGGCGCACCCGCATCAATACCCGGTCGCATCTCTGTTTATCATCTCTTACACCGGAACACGGAACTGTGGGTGATGCGAGCTGAGTTGAATGGTCACAATTGTTTTGAAATGTGTTGGTTAGAGGAAGTAACAAATCCGTTCCATCATATGGTTTTATATCAATTGACACTGCTTTTGTTTTGAGTGTTTGTTTATTAGTAACCATAGTTTGGCTTTGTGATACAAATTAGTGCAGAATACAGTGATCCAATTATTTCGTTATGAATGAACTTTTTACATACTAAAACCAACCTGGCAACCATTCTACAGTTGGTATTTTGAATATAAAAATACCAGTCAGAAATTATTGTACGTAAAACTTTCTATAGAAAACCAATTAGAGATTATTGAAATATACTATACAATCAAATATGCTTGGAAATAATTTTAACTTACTGATAGAAAAAAACACGATAGAACAAAATGTTTAAATATTGTAAATGCTGCCACTAAATCTTAAATGTTAGGTAAGACAACTAGAGGAATATTCAAGTTTTTATTATCGGTTTTACATTGTGTAACAGAAAGATAAAACGAACATAAACCGCATATTGCTAGTAATTCACTGCTATATATCTTTATTTGTTTCTAGGACCTTTTCACGGTTGTCAACACACTCTGGTTAATTTGTCGATACTTTATGGTCTTACAATTGTTTCATATTTAAAGCTTTACATGTATCTGAGTCGACTGGTACGAGTAGATAAATATGGGATTGACAAATCTCTTGGGATAAAGGCGCAAAATCAAAACGATTATCATTCCCTAATAATTACCGGCAACGATCATTGCTCCTTTGAAATCAGTTGGGACGATTGTTTACAATGACGATCCATCAAACCTTTGTTCTGATCAACAGACTAATCTTAAGCCAACCACAGTATTTTCTCAGATGAGTAAAATATTAATAAAAATTATAGAAATACTTCTTCCACTATATTTAAAAGGCATCTTACCGGCTTAAATACGTTTGAAGTTCTTTCAAAAGAGAAAGGACTATCATTTTGATTGACCTTGCAGAATCGAACCACCCACCGTTCCCTTGCAGCGGTGTTTTGGAATCCAACTTTTATATCTCTCTTTGAACTGCTTCTCAGTTTTTTTTTGTTCCCGGCTGCCAACCAACCGCCGAGCTTTCATAGATTATGGATGGAACACCCATTAAGGTCGCATATGGCGACCGCAGGCTGGCGTGAACGCGTCAGATTAAATTAACACCGCTGCGCACAGTAAAACGCCACCGCCAGGCTGGAACGGCAAACTTTCTTTTACCGCAAAGCAGAAACGATACAGACTCGCTCGCGAACTCGTGCCTCGCCACATGGCGCAGTATTGAATATCCTTCGGTCTTGCGTGGTGATATGTACCGCGGGCGTTGCGTTAAACTTTCTTCTTCGCGGCGAGCGCTGAAAGCGATCGAGGAAGGGTAAAAACGGGGTCATAATTAATATTTACCTTCATTAAGGCGCATTCATTTGACGCCAAATCCTCTTATTCACTAGCCCACACGGGACGAACTTTTAATGAACTTTTTCTACGCCAAAACCAACGGAACAAAATTGGCGCTACTTCGCCGAAAAACAAATATGATTCGGTGAAGCGTACGCGATTAATCAGAACCGTGCGGCACACTTCGCGAACAAGCGATGCTAATGATGTCCCATTGGTTCGAAGGAAAACAGTAACGGCACGTTACATTCCGTCGAAAGTGCGCCCGAAACCAATAACCCAAGTATGTAATCACATAGATCAATAAACAACTGAGTCGGCCCGCTTGAAACTCCCTAAGACACGCAATCGAAACTTTTCTGCAGTACAACCCAAAGTTGGTTACTTGGCGCTTTTTGTTCGGAGATCGGAAACTTATCGCATTATCACCAGAAGAGCCCGAGGGACGCCCAGTTAAAGTTCAATGTTGCTTCCCGACAAGGGGTAAATGTCAGGCCGAGTGGAGAGGGATTGCGTTTTACCTCAAGCCCGGTTGTTGATGGTCCTTTGATTCCTTACACGATTTACAAACAAACTTCGATATGAATAATATATGAGCGTACGAAGCGTACGACAATCTGCCTCGCTGTGTTTTTGATTGAAATCGGTTCTGCCGGAAGACACTAGCCTCGGAGATGAATGCTGCGGAAGCCGTAAGAAAATGAAAAATAAATCCTAGATACGAGGATTTGCTATGGCTCAAACATTCTCCCAGACGAAGTGTATGATCGTGGAGTGTATTTTCGCAGGAAGAGAACAAAACACGCGTGCGTGTACAACGTAGGTTTATTGCGGAAAAAAAGGCTCGCACTCACCAGCAACCAAAGTATCCTTGACACAACATGATAACGGGCAGGCAAAAGGGCGGGCATTGTTGATTGAGTTCGTCTCCTACGCGTGTTTGTTTGCATAAACCAGTTCCTCATCCTCGCCAGAGCTGTAGGCGTTGGGACCGGGCAGGGGACAACCAATCAATACGCTAGCATTGAATACATTAATTTTGATTCAACATGTTTTCCGAAGCATGTAAATTGTTCTTATCCGTTTTTTTTGTCGTTTGTTTTTTTTTTCTTTTACATGAACAGAGTTTATGCAGCAACTTTTCGTGTCATGAATTTGACGAACGCAAAATCATCGGGCGAGAGCATATGAGAAAAGCACAGGAACAAATAGTTGCACATTAATATACTCTTCAAACAAGCCACCGCAACACGCGTGATGGATTGCTTTTTGAGCCTGGTACTTAATCTTTGGAACTGCTGCGGTAAGGCACCGTGTAATGCGAAAGCTTCTGTGGTTTTAGCTTCATAATGGAATTCTAGATCGCAATGTGTTGTGAAACTTGTAAGATTTGTTTTATGGAAAGAGATGATTGAGCTTATTTATTGCAATCAGTGCAGTAGGAAAACATTTATAGGAATGAATTTTAATATTGAACAATGATATTTAAATAAAATAAATATGGATGTACAGTATTGATTGTAAAATGATAAACTTTTTCACTGTTAAATTACAAGCTGTTTCTAAACTCGCTTGGTACACTTCTTTCCCGTAAGAAATACATTAACTTGTACGCACATTCTATTTGATCCAGTTGACTAGTAAACACGTAGAATAGAATACGTGTATTGAAAAAAAGTATGAAACTTTACATAATGGATGCTGTACATCCTTTGGCCTCTTCATTTCAAGCCATATGTCTACCTAAGTGACCTCACATAACCTCGACGAAAACATCGGAGCGGAGCGAATCTTTTCTATCAATTTGCGCGACGACGCTCATCGTGCTTGCTCCATGCCACAGCCATCCGCCGGTGACACATTCATCCGACACTTTAATGGGCAGCTTTTCTGACTTTTCAAACTCAAACACCGCCCGATCACATGCACTCCTCTCCTTCGTCCCATGCGCCAAAGTAAACCGAGCGTCTGTCTGTATCAATTCTCGGAAACATTTCAAATCAAGCTGTTGAATTATTAATCCTGCTTGCTACGGACAGCTTTTCACCGAGGTTCGAGTGTAGGAAGTTGGGCGTTTTTCTCTTCGTTTTTGTTGTAGAGGATATCCCGGGGTCCACTGCCCGCGGCAAGACACCCCTCCGTTCCCACCGGAACCAGATCACGACACGGATTGCGGCATTCCCAACAGTTTCTTCCCAAAGATTTCGGTGGCGAACGTTATGATGGAAACTGCGGATGAACATACATCTCCCTTTCGCTCTGCGTGTCTTTCTGTTCCCTCACACAGACAAAGGCACAGACGCCGGTGAAACGGTTTCCTTTCATTGCGCATTCAAAGGATGCGCTGTACTCGCACTCGAGCCGGTGTGCTTGTGGTGCTACCGGTTGCTACTGCATTTGATGCCACTCGCACAACCTGCGGTAGTGGATGTTCTGGATTAGAACGTCGTGTGCTCTGCCGAAGCGTAGCGCCCTCGGTGGGAGGGTGGTGATCTCAGAATCACCCTAACGCTCTGCGCGAAGCTGCACACCGGTTGATGTAGATGTATCGTGAAGTAAAATGGATTCCCATATTTCCAAGCGCATTTACAGCGCGGATGAAGACGCATCGGTTCCGGTTGGCATCTCGCTCCAAGTGTGACGGCTCACTCAACGGAAGGCAAATTACTGTGCTTTAAATGTATTATTAAGGTTCTTCCATTCGATGTGCACCGTTATGGATGACATTGCTAGCAGAATGAAATGCAACTTGTAAAATTAATCAACAAGTTTGTCTTGCAGTTGAACCAGCATCGATGGAAGATCGGGATCCATCTTTCTTTCAGGATGTGCCATCAGTTTTGCGAAGACTTATACATTTCTTTTGATTAGACTTGTTATTCATCGGGATGGATTTACGAAACCAATATCCTTTTATGGAAGTACACATCATTGTGGAGTTCTGTAATCTTCACTTCTTGGAAACAGCTTAATCATCATGACGATGTGAAGAGGATTCCATGTTCAATGAGCTTAACATTATTTTTAATTAAATCGTTATGTGTCCCTGCCCCTGTCCCTTCTTCAACGGACTTATAAGTTATCTTAAGGATTGCACTATAATGTTTTTTTTTATAATGGTTTATAATGGCATCTCGAAACTGTTTTAAAAAGTTTATTATTGAAGCTTTTTATAATTTTTTTCACTTATCGTTATTTAATTTGTTGCTATCTTGTTCCCGATTAAACATTCTTAAATTATTATGATTTGATGAATTAAACCAACATAAAGTTCAACTTTCGAAGTTTATGAACATTCCGAAAGCAAATATTTCAAATTATATTAATAATATTAATCCGATCCATGTTCTCTATCTGATGATATGAGAATTCGTCCAGAGTCCTGCATATCCAATTCAAGGAATGTTAGCAAGCAAACAAAGCCACTGAATTAGTGGGTATTTGTTGAATTTTTGTTAAAGGTTCTTCCATTGTCATCCTCCATAGAAGTTCCCAGAAATCAAACGTAAATTTTTGATAATGAAATAAAGCTAAGAAAACCTTTTTACCTTACAAAAATATAAAATTATTAGAAAAATTAAAATTAAAAAAATGTATTATAGGTTAGCAAAAAAACGTCCATGTCAAATGCTTGCGAATTGCTTACCATATAAATTTTATTCATCGGGTAAATATTGCTACGTGTTTGCAAGTGTGAAGATAATTCCAAGCAGATGATTCACTTACGTGACTCGTGAAACAAACATCATGCACATATTTCTATTCTAGCCATATTTGAATATCTCTCGAGAAAAGTATGCACCAACTTGCTATTCATGTTATCAGCGCACTTCCAGTTAAAGTGTGTGTGAAATGAACTACTTCACTCCGGCCGGAAATCAAAAGTTCTTATCGCAAACTATCCTTCCCGACTTCCACGTCCCGGTGGGCCAGCGTTAGGAAGTTAAGTTCATCTTTCGCACCAAATGCCACCACACGCTGCTAACACCGCTTCGGGAGAGGTCGTTGAATTAATTAACACTTTTCTTTTAGCCAGTAAAATCCACTTTTGGGCTGATTTCGTCAAATTACGTACGACGCACGGCGGTGCCGGGGATATCCTGATGTCAGACCCGAGTGTGTGTGTGTGATTGTTTGTTTTCCGGGGAGTGCATCGTGGCGCGAGGTAAAAGGGAAAACAGTGAGAAAGATCTCGTGTTAAGATTAAAACTTTTTCTGCCCCTACGCTGCAGCAGGGTTTAACGTTTAAGCATCGCACGTCAACGTCAGCGTTCAGCATTCTCGTACGATTCGGTCCTCCGGTGATAAGCTCCTAAATGCTGTAGACGAACGAATGCGAAAAGCCAGAATGCCATTAGTGTGTGGAAGAGTCCAATCGAATCGCTAGGCACGCGGAGCATACTTCCATTATCGGGCCAGCTGTTTGTCGAACGGAAGCCACCCTTCAATGCGACCGCGCACCGATTCTTTTCCGAGATTTATGTCGGAATAGGATTGTTTAAGTTTCGGGTGGGAGGCGAAGGGAACGTCCTCCGTTTGCCTTATTACTTCGGCTTCGGTTATTGAATTTATGAAGCGCAAGCAAGTACAATGATCCTTCACTTCAATATCCGCCGACAGGATTTGATGTCACTTTTTTGTTTTGTTTTGTTCGCATTCGATCCAAGGCGAACGAAACCAAAATCATAAAATTGAGAGATATCGAAACAGATTGAATTTCTTTCAACATAAATACATCATTCCGCCCACACGGATACGACCCGGTGCGGCCGGGTTGCTGTACAGTGATCTGCTTGGGGCGAATTTCCACGCTCAACCCACACCTCACACGGATGCGGAAGTGGAAGAATCTTTGAAAGCAAGGCAGTTTTTTTTTTTGCAATTCCGGCCAAACCGTCGTCGAAGGCAAACTTCGCCCGGTGCCTTCTTTCGAGCGAGACATTCCGGTACGGGTCGAGCTACGCTACTATTGTGGATTGTGGCCTTTATCCGTTTTTTTTGTTCTCCATCTGCACTAGAGCATCGCTTTTTGTTGCGCGAACTGATGTACTAACCGTTGTTGGATTGAAATATGATGAGCAGTCGGTGAAAAACGAAAAATGATGCTTCCCCACTTGTTCACCCGAAATGAACTTCGTAAACAAGGCACTTACACACATACACCTACACGTACACATATGCAGACGTCGCACAAAGCAAGACTTGGAAGGAACGGATTGAATTTTTTCACATCGTCGAAGGGCTTTGGCGGCTCTGCGTTGTTGTACATGCATCGTTGTTGTGTGGAGATGAAAGAATGGAATAAAATAGCCAAGAAAACGATCGAAGCTTTCCGGGCCAGCTCGTTTGCCTCCGAGGCCGTTGTGCGACAGGGGATGGGCCAGTAAAAGCTCGGCACCGTCGTTCCGGCCTGAAGTAAGCTACCGCTGATGCGGTGATGGATGGTGATGGCAGTGGAAGAACATTTTTATCCCATTAGCAACCATCCGTGAGGAGTTGCGTTTTTGCACTAATGGTGAAGCATGCTGCAATGTCAACGAGTACGGGTTAACGCGTACGGCGAAGCGAAACCCCAAGTAGTTTAATGGTCCCGCGCGCTCATATGTGGCGCAAAAATAACTACTTAGCCTCCTAATGGATCGAAAACTCCGTCCTTTTTCCACGCAACGCTCGAGAAACGACTGGCTTTTGTTTGAGGCCGTGATTGAGCAACGTAGGCGCATTCGTCCTGGTGTGTGCGTGTGTGCGCGTGTGTGTGTGTGTGTGTGTGTGTGTGTGAGGATATATTTTTTTCCTGTGATGTGTAAGCAGAAAATCGGTGGAAATTGTGTAAACGGTTCACACAAACCCTTTTTTGTCGTTAAAAATGACGTATGACATTCTGGGCTGTTTTTCATCTCAGGCCAGCTTTATTTTTCTACCAGATTTGTGGTCGTCTGTTTCCACAGTCAACGATGCCACCGTTGGTTGGCTCGTCCCAATGGAATTCATTTTTTTTGGGCTCCCGTTTGCTCATTTACTCAACCGGAGCAGTCCTTTGGGAGCGGGGATCCTCGCGAACGGGGACTGCTTGTCAGTGGGGAAGAAAAAATCCTCCCGCTTGGCTGTGACTTTGAGTTACCCTCTAACATTCGCATCAAGATTTTTCCTTGCCTTTAATCGTTGTCAGCCGGGAGGAACTTTATAAGCATGCCGACACATTTTGTGTCGAAACGTATGCCGACAGCGATGGTGGAAAAACTGTTTGAACGTACCCACATCAGGGTTGGCATAATGATGGGGAAAGTCGTCCATGGTCCCTGGAGAAGTAGAAACACGTACAAACTTTGTAATCCCATTTTATACTATTTTTTCTACTCATCTTTTTTTGAACTAGCTGCTTGCATTCGTGCATTATGTATCAACATAAATTTTTGTAAACTTTTTGTACATACTTTTTTCATGTTTCCGGTGGATTTTTGATACTATATTATTTTGTTTTAGGTGTATATTATTTTAAATTCTTTGTTAAATCGACACTATGTGCTGATAGTATCATGTTACCTATAATGTTTGCCATCTTTATTTGTTTGTTCTAGAAAAAAATGAGTTTTCAATCTTTTTATAGCTTTTCTTAACATTTATTTTTATTATATATTTTACGAGAATTTATCGATTTTGTACACAGCACTTGCATCTACTTATACAGTAAAAAGCTACTTGTACAGTGGTGTACCGTGAAGAAATTTTACATTTTAAAAACATTGAACTTTTCTACTAACCTCAACAAGCTGGATGTATAGGTTCTCAAAATAAATACTCTTTAGTATATGAATTTACATATTTGTTGAAACTTGACAACGATAGTTTTCACCAACGGTCAAAAATTGTTTCACGCTTTCAAATAGGAGTATATTTTGATAAAAGTAGAATAATATCATCATTGGATGGTGAATGGGACACATTTTGTAAATTTCTATTTTTCACATAATTTATAAAGTTATTTCTATGGATATTTTTAGGGGCCATTATAGATCTTCTATAGAAGCTATCTTTATGTAAAAACAAATCCACCATAAGAATCGATCATCAATACAGTGGTATCAAAACTATTTAAATATGAATAAAATATAATAAACGAGAAATCTAGCTAAAGACATTTCATGCTGAACCGAACTTCCATTCTTTACGACCCTGAATCTCTCCAAATACCTCACCTTGAATGGCAGCCCAAAGCCAAAGGGCATGTCGTTTCCATTTTATCATGCATCAGCTCCTTTACAAGATCGTCTTGGATGTCGCATGTCCACCTAAATTCGCAGCAGCGAGACAAATAAAATCCCAAAATCGAGCACATTATGCTGAAACAGATGCCATCTAACCAATCTGCCGCGGGCCTTGCTTGACTCGCAATGAGTCGCGTTTGTAAAGGCGCAATATGGTGTAGAAATTCTCGCTTCCGGCTGTCAATTGCTTGTCAGCTGGAATTCCCAATTGTACTAATCGAGCCATCGGAAGGCAGTGAACCTCGAAAACAAACTGCCGGAGGGCTTGGAAATGGGAGACTGTACCACAGCACACAGAATGAATTGCAGAACGTTTGCAAAAGAAAAAAAAAACAATCCAATTGGTACAACTGGAGAAGACTGCGCCCAGCTAGGCTTAGCAGTGAGCGAGTGAGCCACCCCGAATCGAACTCGCTGCTGTAACGAAATTCCAAAGTCACGAATGCTTGCGCTATCACGTTTCGGGAGTTGTTTATCTTGACTCTATTTCCATCAAAACTCTTCCCGTGTATTCGCTGACTTTCTCGCCCCTAGAGCTAGGGCGGGCAACCCTTCGCTTGAGGCGTGATATGAACATAAACTCACCAACGGCCCGAAGGAAACGTGGTGCGTATTTTATCGATTCGATTCATTGCATTTCGCTACCCACGAAAGCTCCACACTTGTGCGAACGCGTTACGTCGTTGCGTAATGCGACCGCTGCAAAGAACGTCGAACGTCTCTTGCGCCTGTAAGATAGACAACAGCTCGAGCATAGCCCGAGACAAGGTGCACACTGGGACCGACGTCGTAACGAGTTCTAGTTAATCCTTATTTACTTTACAACAAACACATTTCGCTCCTTTCGAATTAGATTAATAACAAGACGCCGACGCTCCCAAAGCTCTCCTAAAATACGTTACTCGCGGTTCAATTACTAGGGCAGTAAAATAGTACCACCGATTAGCCCACTGTGCCGCTGTGGATAGCACCATTAAAAGCACGAATCACCCAAACGCGATACCGCCGATAGCTCGATGTCGGTGCCCGGGGAGCGAACCCGAATTATACTGCCTTTATATTTTTCTCACCCTATTTTCGCACTTGCTCGACTCCCCACGATTCGCAGCTCCTACGGCCTATGCCGCTCGCATAGGCAAACATTCGTACGCAAACAAAATGTCTCCCGTTTGCCCTCCTTCTCCGGATGTTAGCTCCCGTGGGCCAGTGGCTGCTATACATGAAACACTCGTAATAATAAATGTAATTGGAAGCCATAAATCGCGTATTGTTTCGTTCACCCGTACGAGACTTGCCTCTGTAATGATGGAGCAGACGACGAACGTGAAGCCTGCGCCCTTGGAACCGGTTGAACTATTTCATTACCAGTGGTAAAACTCACA